>JANAVB010029816.1:7227342-7477342 GCA_029216955.1 Iris pallida | reverse complement strand
AGTAGAAGATCAAGATAATAATCTTTATTTCCACTTAATTTGTTCTACTACCTAAGAAAAGAAATAACACTACTTAAAAAAAAATTAAATAAATAGGAATATATATTCAACAAGAGAGTGCATATCGCCATCTATTATCTATCATGTCTATGGTCCCGTGTATCATGTGATGAGGTTTTTTCTTGTTTCCATATTTAACTTGCTCTTGTGTGGATGGGGTTACATTGATACAATAATGAGTTGATTCTCTAGAACTCTTGGAAAATGAGATGACAACATCTTCTACTTGTACTACGTAACCCCACAAGGAAAGATGATAAGCTTAGTGTCAAGCTCCTATTTGATGATCCCTTCGGTGGTTGTGGTTGTTGCAAATTCTAATGTGGAAATTTTTTGTTGATATACATATATAAGAATATGGGACTAAGAGCATCTCCAACCCTATTGTCTTGTTAAGTGTTGTGAGTCTTAGGTGGCTCCTATGTGTCATGAGCCACAAGACAATGTCTTGTTTATGTGACAAAATTATATCTCAAAAGACAATGAGATAGAAAAACTCTCTCCAATGCAAAAGTATTGAGAAGACAATAAAAAGTATTTTTTTCAACTTCCAAGGCAACTTTTAAGACAACTATTCATCTTCTTTCTTTTTTCTAATATTTTTTATTCATAATTGATGACATGGAAGAGAAGACATTGTCAAGTGCATTGTCTAGAACAAGACAATCAATTTCACAATGTCTTTTTTAATTTTTGCCACATAAGCTTCACAATTGACTTGACAATTGCATCGGAGAAGAACTTTTAAATAAAATTTTGTCATTCCTATGTGGCATTAACTTTTTTTCCAAAGTCACAATAGGGTTGGAGATGCTCTAATGCCCAGCCATCAAGAAATCATTGGTCTAGCTCTTATGGGATAAACCTATAGAATAGAGGCAATATGAACAATATCAAGATGCCTCGACAAACCATATTGTTAGTTCTTTTTCTTGATTTAGATTGTAAATTAAGGTCTGAGCCTAACTTGTCCCAAGGTATATGAGCAAGTTTTATTCAGGTTGATTTAACCCCCTTTTTTTGTGTATGTATCGCATTATCGTATCGTGTCATATCACCTATCGCTCATAATACAAATACAACGAAATAAATAAATGAAACATCAAATTCTTGTCATTTCATGTCCCGTAACAGGGTAATAGATGCATATTCTGAATTTAAACCAGAGATGGAAACGGAATTTAATGTATGATTTTTATTTTCGAGTAAAAGGACGAGATCATAGTAAAAAATTACAAACTTGGTGAGAACGCGGTGTGATTCGAATCGGAGTTGGTTTATGAGGTACGATATTTGACTTGATCCATACGTCTTAAAAAAAAAATTTAGGTAAGACTTCAATCAATTTCAAATATCTACACCTCATGATCCCACCTCGTACCCGATGTTGGACTAAATGAACACCCCAATGTCTTACTCCACCTTGGATGTGTCGGACCCCACCATTGAAGTAAATCCGTGTAGTTGCCTCCAACATTAGATATGATACGTCCACATAACCAAACCGACACGTTCATATATACCATCATTGTGTCCAACTTCAACGTCATCACAACGTCGTGCTCCACCTTGGACGTGTCGAACCACCATTAAAGTCAAATCGTGTAGTTGCCTCCAACACCATCATTGTGTGCCAACCACAACGTCATGTTAAACCATGTCGGACCCACCAATGAAGTCAATCCGTATAGTTGCCTCCAACATTATGTCTGATTCGCCTGCAAATTTTTTGACATCTAAACCACTTTATGGAGGATGCTTCTAACTCAATCCACCTCGAGAAGAGAAGAGAGCCAAACCAATTAGAACCGTCCAAACCAGCCCCCGTACTCTAATACCACGTGTTGGGAATGCGGTGTGACCCGAACTGGCCCATGAGGTGCAATATTGGACTTGACCCATATGTCTTAAAGAAAATCTATGTAAGACCTGAACCAAGCACAAATATCTACACCTCATGATCTCATCTCCTACCCGATGTGTAACAAAATAATCAACTTCATTGTCACTCCCTTTTGAGGGCTCAACCGAAAACGAGATACAATCCAACAAAACTAACTGCTATGAACCATATAACAGCTCGACAGTAAAAGAAGAAAAAAAAATGAAAACTTGAGAAGATAGAACCCGGATAGGAGCACCGCAACCAAGATAGACGAATGGGCACTATCAAGAACATCCAAATATTTTCATAGTATCGATCCCTTGCATAAAAGAAAGTAGATAATTAGTGCAGTACATACATTATTCAGAACAAGTAGTAACATCAATTGGGATAATTCTCCAAGCAAATCTCATAGATAGCTTTAGCACATAAAAGATGAAGGCAGTCCATAAGAATTTAATTTATTTACATGAGCAAACAAGCACATCATCAGAAATTGCCACACAATAACACATTATGAGCAATATACTGCAGTGCCCAAGGAATGTCCCCCTGTTAGTAATTTGTTAACACATTTTAGTTGCTAGGAGGGAACTGAGACAATGTACATAGGCAAACCACATCAGTACATTTTTCATGCTCTCAAGGGGCCAGGTTCAGTGTTTGCCTTGCTTGCAAGCTCCGATAGCCCCAACCCATAGCACCGGGATCGATCCAGCATGCATCGTTGGCGAGCACAATCAGTTCTTCAGGTCTGTTTCATCAGAGTGTTCCAAGAGTTTTCCATTGCTGGCAAAACAACACAAAGTGGATGATCAATATGCAACTTTATTGTTAAGCATTAAAGAGAAATGATAGTGATTAACCCCTGTTTGGTGGAGATCAATAAATTGTATGGGAAAAATCTGCTTATAAGAAACTCTTCTTATTCATAATGATCCCAAACTCAACAAAGTAAATGTAGAATCCGGACTCAAATCTAGATAGACTAAACATTATAGACTCATATAAGGTACTATTTCTTAGAATAAACAAAAGAATATACAGATACTTGAACGATACTCCAATCATGACTGGCCAAGTTTATTGTCAAGCACTAATTACCGGATTCTTTTGCAGGCAGAATAATACATGAAGGGTTCTGTTATTAGCACTCCTAAAATGTCATTCGGCACTCCTCTTTAATTTTTTAACATTCAAATCTCATATTTGTCCTTACATTAACATTATTGACACTCCTAAAATGTCATCCTACACTTCTCCCTCCATGCATACACAAATTAATGTCAAATTTAATACAGGGGTAGATTTGGAATTCGAATCTTAAAAAATTAAAGAGGAGTGTCGAATGATATTTTAAGAGTGCTGATAGCAGCACCCTACATGAATTGAAATGATTCTCTCATTCTATGAAAAGAGTAGAGGAGACAACTCAGGCTTTCTATGACGCGATTTCATGGATTTATTATAGGGGTGGTTAGGACTAGATCATACCATGCATGGAAAGAACATTATAGGAGCAATTTTGGTATTTATGACAATATAATCCCATCTAACTGCATTAATCTTAAGGCTGGAGATGTCTGCATAGTTCTCTTCTCTACGAATTCCATAGATTTCTGTATAGTTCTCTTCTCTGCAAATTCCATAGAGAGGATCCAAATTGTTCGAGAACTGGCAATCACAGTATTGCCCTTCATGATTGGTGTAAAGAATATAGAAGGAAGTAGGTCCCAAGAGTAACTTATATATATATATATATATATATATATATAAGAAACAAAACAATGGAATGAGTTACATCAAGATTATATATATATATATATATATATATATATATAAGAAACAAAACAATGGAATGAGTTACATCAAGATTCAAGGATAACAAGAACAAACAAAAAAAAAAACTTAGTACAACAAAAGAATATATGAAGGTCAAACAAAAAGGGTCCAAGATACCAAGATTGAAAGAGGATGAGAAAGAATAAGTTAATTGGTCCCAAAAGAAGGAAAGATATAGCTGATAGCAAAGTATTTCATCTATACTGCTATCAACTAAAGACGAACACAATAGCATTTGGCATGAAAGTTTTGAACACAGTTTATATCCAAAATATAGAGAACAAGACATGAATGGTCACAAGATATTGATATTGTAAATTAAAAAACCTTTATTTCCAAGATATTCCAAACCCAAGAAAAGATGGCTTCTGATGATATAGCTCAGTACCACAACTTGGTTCCTTGTTCAAATGTTCTTCTCAAATTCATCAATTAGTATGTTTCCCTCCCATAAGATGGACATACTTTCTACATTACGTTCTCACACCAGTTCATTTTTGCTCACAGCATTGCCTGGAAGAGCTATTAGTTTCTTTTCTATTCTTCTAGTTAAGATTTATGTAAGATTACTGATGCCTAAGGAACATGGTAAAATAATCTAAATAGGGTGACATCCATGAGGCTACTTCTATCTACTCTTCACCACAGGTATTCTTGTGGTGGTCTTTATTGCCAACCATACAGTCAACTATATGATCTAATAACTACAAAAAGGACGAAAATAAATTTAACTAATCGTATAATGACAACAAGAAGATTCATACAGATTTTTGTTAATTACAAAGACTAATTAATAGGTTCGATTGGCTAAGAAAAATCTATGGAACTTAAACATAGAAGCTTAATTTATTTGGAGTAATTGGTGAATAAGAATTCGGTTAGTGTATGTATTTGTTCACTTATTTCTTGAGACATGTTGGATACTACTCCTGACAAGTTTATTATTTAGCATGACTGGGATCAGTACAAAATTTGCATGCATTGAAGAATTTGCCATAGCAAATGAAAATAGGGAGGCTATGGTTGCTGAAAATCATACAGTGATCTTCCAAATACGCCTAAAGAAACTGTATCAAATATCAATACAAACAATAAGACCTGTATAATATAAAACATGACCAAGTAAAAAATGCTACATAATTTTTCGAGGGCGATAATTTTTTTTATAGCACTTAAAATACTTGCAAGATAAAATGTGATAATACACCTCCCTTTCTTCTGTGCATTTCATTAAACTTTTAGGGTCTGCTTGGATTGAGGGGAAAAAAAATAAGCAGAGTTAAGTGGGGTTAAACGAGGGGGAGTAGAGTGAGAGGGAGTAGAGTGAATACATAGAACTTTGTTTGGATTTGAGGGAGAGTTAAGTGAGGATGTTTAATAACTCTTGCTTGGATTGGAGGTTTGAGTGAGTGGAGTATTAATAAAAAATATGATAGTTACCAAAACAGCTTTATTACATATGTCATAAAATTAAATTTGATTGAAATTTTGTTCGAACTTGTAAACATATCTTCACAAATTAGGAAGGTACGGAGCAACATGTTGAAAAAAAAAAAAAAAAAAAAAGAAGAAGATATTTTATAGAACAAATAAGGGATATTTATAACTTTTTAAACAAAACCCCTCAATCACCCTCGTTAACCCTCCAAATTGGGGGGTTAAAAAAATGAACAAAAGAGGGTGAAATAAACCCCCACTTAACCCTCCCTACTAAACCCCACCTTCAAACCAAGCATGATTTTATTTTTCCTCACTTAACTTTTTCTCACTTAACCCTCTTAACCCTCAATCCAAGCAAACCCTTAAACAGAAATTAAAAGAAGCCTATACCATGAGCCATCAACTGTGCAGTGAACCTTCTCGCCCTAAAACTATGAAACTTAGTTTTCATTGGTTTCTAGAAACCTAAGGAAACGATATTTCCAACTTAAAATGTTGTTTATTTGGTAGAAACTATAAGATAAGAAACTTGTAGCAAATAAAAATAAAAATGGTGGGGTGGGGGAGTGGTGGTGGTTTGGGGTGTGGGTGTGTGTGTGTGTGTGTGGGGGGGGGGGGGGGGGGGGGGGGGGGGGGGGGGGGGGACGACGACAACGTCAAAAGTGGGTGCTTGCTTCTCAAAAATAAGTAGTAATGGAAACTAAAAAGACTAGTACAACTATTCTAAACTAGTTTCCGAGTACCAAACAAGCAATTAAATGGAAAGTAGCTCTGCTTTCCTAGTTGCCTTCTTAGCCAAAGATGCCCTAACTGAAACTCACTTTAATTCCCAACCCTCTATGTGAAGGCAGTCCCTTTTTCCTTACTAATCATATAGAGAACGAATAACTGAAACTCACTTTCATTCACGTTAAGCTCCACAGCATTGCTGCCAAGATTTAGTTAATGTATAACAAAATTTATATCGTCCGTCAAGTCAACGAATGCATAAAGATCCTGAAATTTACAAAGGATATTGCTTTAAATTTCTTAAAAGATTACAAGATAAATATGCCAGTCTGAGATCCTGACATTTACAATTACCTTATTAATAATGTCAACAATTTCTGCAGTCCTCCACAGATTAACAAAGGCCTCAAGGGGGCAGCGTATTCACTACGCGAATATACATAATGGAGAACAAGCCTTGTGGTTAGTTACCTCTATGCGTCAAGAAGGGTTATAAGTAGCTCCCCAACGTGTATTGCAAGGTTTCTCGTTTGTCCAAAAATGTAGGAACCTCGGCCTCAGACAACCTTATGGATCTATTACCCAAGTTTTATAACTTGGGCACACAGCTGTATGCCTCGAGATGCAGTGATCGCCCTCTCTTTTCCTCTGTTGTTGTCGGTATATCTTCAGCCAGGCTTCCCATAAAGAATTTTAATAGGAAAGGGAAAGAAGCACAATGGTGTGTATAGACTCCATATTGGAGCACAAGGGTTCATAGGGATGATCTACTTTCCTATTGTTAACTCCCTCTCGAGTTGACGGAAGACCTCCTTGAAACGAAGAGAGGAATTGTCCATGGCATTCTTTGTGATCCTCTTCTGATGCTTGGTGCTTTTCAGCCAAGCAATCCCCAAAGAAACTTGAACGCTACACGCCTTGGACTTTGGCGAGAGATCCTCTATATAGTATCTTATATGAAGCTGTAGATAAAGGGAAGAATTCAAAAGATCAGACAAGAACTCAGAAAGAAAGAAAAGTCTACAGTATGCACCAAGAAGTGTGAAGATGGTTCTTTACATTAAAATAGTCACCAAGTAGAACCCCTTGGAGTGTCATGACCTCTTCAATAACCCATCCTTTCGCATCCACTAGAGGAGACTTTTGCTGACTACTAGTCACTTCTCCTCCATAACAGGATACAGCCTTGTTAAATTTGTAGTGGATTTGCCTCTGGTGCACATCACGCTTTATTGATTCCCAAGGTGTAACAGAGTAGTCAACAGAACCACATTTTTCCATAACTCTTCGTTCCAAAGAATTCCCTTCAAATAACTCCATGAATGAATTCATCTGAACATATAGCCAGAGAAAATGACAAGTTTAGTCATTTTTGCAAACAAATGTGGGTATAACAATATCATAGCTGCAGGCACTTGGGAGAAAAATAAAAGATACAAAGACTCACATTAACAGGAATGACAGAGGAGAAAACCTCTGACATTCTAGCATCTTCTATGCCTAAGAAAGATCCGCTGTCTTCGGACTGGAGAGTCTTCGCTTCAGATTCATGTTCAACAATCTGAACCTTTTGTTCAGGGCTCAGGGATCTGGCTTTCCATAGTGCCATGATGGTTCTAGTAACATGAAAGGGTCGTAAAAATTACACAGCGATCAGCATAGTAAGAAGATATTACCTGTCTATTTACTTTTACCCAAAAGTTAGTCTTCTAGTAACCAGGTAGTTAATCAAAATAGCTAAAGCAACGAAGAAAATAAAAGAGTTAAGTACTCCAAGAAAGATTTTGAAGGCAGCTCGCCTAATGCTAGTATAGTATATGTTTCTATTGCATGAAAGAGACTCAATGGAGAAAACATACACCTGTTGGCTACACTGAAAGAAACAAACGATTGGAATAGAAACTTAAGCCTTCCATCTTGGTCTAGTGACTTCGCTCCGTGTTTTGCATCCAAACCTCTACCACGTCTGAGAATGATCAAAAGCCCTGGGCTGCCCATTGATACGAGGGATGGAGGAGCGACTTGAATGTCTTCAATGTCCTCCCAGAGAAAGAAAAACTTGGTCTTGTGGCCAAAGAGGTTGGTGTAAAACCCAATTATCCTTGGAGAGAGAAAAAGTCGGCCCTGCAAACAACAGCATATAAATCATATAAACCTGAGATTCATTATTTAGGGTGTGCAACAGAATACACACCAACAGTCCCAACACCTACAATAGGATTTTGTCACATCACGTTTTTCATCAGGACTAGAGAAGGTGAACTACTTACAAAACCTTTCTCCACAATAATCTATTTCCATCTAGATCACCACTATGCAATCAATTGTACCAACAGTAATTATTCAAGTAAGACCAGAACAAGTAATGAGCGTTATCCACAAGTTCATTAGACGGTGTACCTTAAAATTTCACCTAAATATCGGGAAAGCAGTTTTGGGGGAAAAGAGAACCTGCAAAGGCATTTTGCGCTTCAAGTGACAGGTGAAATCATTGATGAGAAATTCTTCAGGTGGCAGACCAAAGAGCTTCTGGAATGCTGAATTTGTTTGAAGTGACCGCACATTTATCTGCAAATTCAATTGTCAAAACCTATGACAAAACAGCAACAACTTCAAAGTTGTAATGCCAAGCATGGAATGATACAAACCTTTTTCCCAACCTCTTTCTCCACTTTTGTTAGATATTCTGTAACAACTTCAGTGCCCCGTGTGTTGTTTAGAAAAACCCTTAAATGCAACTTAGACTGACATGCCTGAGCCAGTTTTCCTTCAAGAGGAATACATACATCTGCTAGTTCTGATAAGTTGGATTTGACAAAGTTGACTTCAGCATGACCAAGGGATACAGCTTCATCGAAAGGTCCATCAAAATCATAAACATTGACATCCATCATTGATGGAGGGTCATCCATGGCATCAAATTCAAATATCTCTGCAGAAACAGCAGAAACGCAAATCATAGGTAATTTGTTATACATAATTTTGTTGGTAATATAGAGCAGTCTAAAATGCTATACTCAGTATGCCATGCGCACATGCTTCTTTCCTGCTCTACATAAACTACCTGCTATAAACATTGTACATAAAGTACTGGCTATAAACCAGGGACAGATCCAGAAATAAAGGGGTGGGGGTGTGTGTTTGTGTATGGGGTGGGTGGGGGAAGAAGTGTGATTTTTTTAATTTTTAACACACGCATAATACTAATCTACAAGTACAAAAATCAAAACCACTAACGTAAAACTGAAATTAATAAATGGAAATAAAATGATAACTTAAGAAATGTTCTACAGTTGTATTTTCTGTAGCGGAGATAATAATTAATTATTAAATCAAATAATCCAGGATTAAGAGTCGCTTCTCATAAACATGAACAAAAAATTATAAACATACAATAGGGATAAGATAAGTAGAGATCTACATTTTTTAGATAGTTTCAACTTTCAACTTTGAAGAGAGATCGAAGAAGGACATGGAGCAAAAGAAGCAGGTAAGTAAATCCTTGGATGGCTCTCATCACCATAGTGTCACCTTGTAAACATTAAAGATTACAATTGTTCAAAACCAACAGCAGAAAACGATACTGTTAATCTTGTTATATTGCCCTAATAGAGTATATAGCATTAAAGCACTAAAATTGGCATCCATCGACGATGGAGATTTGTGTTCATGGCATAAAAATTCAAATGTCTCGGCAAAAGAAGCAGATAAGTAAATCCTTGGATGGTTCTTATCACCATAGTGTCACCTTGTAAACATTAAAGATTTAGAGTTTGTCACTCATTTTGGGCACTGCCTTAGTATTCCACCACACATATAGATAGTATCAGGACCTTCTCATCTCAGTGTGTGACTTTCTGGTCATAAATCATGCTCAATACATCGACCACAATATATACACCCATTTTTCTGTGGACTCGCCTAGCCACGAAGATCGCTTTGGAAAATCTGCTTGATGTTTGTTTAGGGCCTTATGTTATTTGCAAACAGTGATAACAATCAGTGAATTCACAGGCAATGCCTTGACTTACCTTTTACATTCCAAACATATTTTATTAATATTACTACAGTATACACAACTCTCTTTCTTTGAACAAAATGTGCCACAAAGTCCTTAAAAACTGTTTCTAAGCAAGAACAAATCGTAATTTCTCTCTCTTAAACTGTGCGCATGTATGTGTAGTGGGTGATTATTGCGTTATTCCTCATGTCGCTGAGCTTCCAAGTACTAACACTCATTCCTCTTAACAGCAAAGTCAAGACAACAAAATTCCAAGCAAAATAGTAAAAGAAATGCATGAAAAGTTAAAAGTAACATCCTCTTGTATACTATAAAAAAACAGATGGAGGTTGTAGCAATAAGTTACCATTCCACTTAGGATCAGGAGTCTGAAACTTAATTGAGCTTGTTTTCGTTTTACCATTGCAGGTAAAAACCACATATGGATCAGAATATCCAGATGAATCAACTGCTGCTAAGTTACTTCCCTCAATCAATGCAACAGTTAGTAGCCACCCATCTCCTTGTGATTTGACTCCGTGATCACTGCCTGTATGAACAATTCAACTGCTTATTTCTTACAGATGCTGTTCATAAACTTCAATGTACAAAAAGAAAAGATTAATTGGGTGACCACAGCAGGTAAGCAACAGCAAAGTAAGATAATAAAGCCTGACTCTAAACTTAGTGTGAACTTTGATGAGGTAATCCAGCTCTTTCTAGTGAGGATAAAATTAAGATGGTGGCCAGATAGAACTTCATATTTGTACATTCAGTGCGGAGAATAATATTCTTATAACAAGCCTAAAAATGTATGGCCAACTCTTTCACTAGTTTAAATTTGCCAAGAATTTAACATATGCAATCTTAAGGTACTGCTATCAATTTATATTGACTGACAAAAGAGACGATTATTCCTGTAGTGTGATAAGTTCCTGTAAGAGTGCACGTGTCAGTGACATATACCATTTCAAAGTTTGCATTTTCTTTTAAAGTATTACACCCAGAATTTAAGTGCTAATGACATCTAGCATATTGTTTGTGTGAAACCAAGAAGTACCTTCGGAAACAATCTAAATGTTGATGAAGATTTGAATATATTGCCAGATAACAGAAGCCTTACCTCTCTGCTTTCTAGCTTGCAAGTAACGCCCAATCATATTTAAGAAACGCTGTCCTTGAAGAACCAAAACTCCACAAACCACAACTTCACCAATTGAGTCTGGCAAATCAAGACCTGTGAACTCAAGTCCCTGGATCTTGCTAGGTTCTCCAAGTAAGATGTGTATCGTGACATACAGTCCCACGATAAGAGAGGATATAACAGTAAAGTTTCCAAAGAAGCGGAAAGCCAACTTCCAATCAGATTCTTGTTCTGTCTGCAAAGAAGATAACATCTGCTCTTTGCTAGACCCAGTGTCTTTCAAGTCAATTGGTTTAACATTCTGAGATAGTAGGTCAGCAAACTGACCATAGCTGTCCTTCAGGCCTTGGCTTGCTCCATTTTCAATCATACTTTTCATCCATGTACTCTGTATAAAATTCATGCGCCAAGATATTACCAAACGTGAAGATGGCTCTTCAGATGGTAAATCAGGTCCTGGGAGGATACATGTAAGCACCTCAGTCCTGAAAGTGCTACCAAAAGGAACATCAGGAGTGCTCACACTTGATAAGACTGCATAGGCTTTTCCATCAGCCTTAAGATAGGTCTGCTCTTCAGTTGCTCTAACTGCCTTCACTAATCTAGTTGCAGCTTTTATGCAGGTAACCACTCTTTTCAGACACTTGCCATCGTTTTCAGGTCTCCACGGCTCAATTTCCAAACCAGTGGTCCCTTGAAGATCTGCCAAGGACTGCAAAAAGTTTGAACTCTGAGAGAAGAGAAGGGCGTTCAGTTGACCTGGTGAGGCTACGTAAGATCGGTCAATAAGAACTCCACCTGGTAAATTTCCAGGGATTTCATCTCCTTGATCTTTCGATTCCATAACTTTCAGTAATTCATCAAATGTCATATTGGAGGAAGCATCACTAGCTTGGCTTTCGGAAGCCTCAATACTCACAGTTGTCTCTTGGTGCTCTTCTTTGATATCAATTTCACTACTGGAAGATGATCCGACTTCTATATTTCTCCCAACAAAATATTGGAAAAAGCGATCAACAAATGATATCGATACATCTGACTTGTCCTTGAGAAACTCGGATTCTTCAACTACCAATTCTGAAGACGATTCTACTCTTAAATCGGAAGATGGTAAGGGTGCCTCTCTTACTAATTCACTGGATTTATCTGAGCTTGATGCAAGATCGTCAGAACAAGAAAGGTATTTAGGTGTCCCATTGGTAAAAGAGTCCTTGTGAGACAAAGATATAGTAAGACAGATTTCCCCTGCAGAAAGTAGCAAGAAGGTATAACTCAATTTAATTAAGGAAAATCATCTTTTTAATGCATTAACTGAAACCCTTGTCTGATTGTTTGAAAAAAGAAGAGAGTCAACTTGTCTACTGCTCTGCAAAACTACCAACAATATGTGTGTATTACCAATTTATCCTAGTTACCAGTGTTATAGACATTATTTTGCAGTTGTCCTGCACCAATTATATTTCACTTGATGTACCAGGCCTCATTTGGTTCGCGGAATGGAAGGGAAAGGAATTCAATTCCTTGGCATTTCCTTTCCTTTGGGAAATTAAAATTCCCATTGATTTTCCTTTCCGATGTTTGGAAATGCCAAGGAATTTGGAAAGGAAAGTGAATACTTCAATGTGGGAAAGTGATTCCTTGCTTGGATGGATGGAATCACTTCCCCCCTAATTTTACTTCCATTAGGAATCACTTTCCTTTCCTCCTCAATTCCTTTGGCACCCAAACATAGGAAAGTAATCACTTTCCTTTCCCAACCCAATGACTCCGCGAACCAAACGAGGCCTGGGTATCATACCATTCATATGCATAATGAATGTAAGCAAAACTCTGTCATTTACATAAGACTTAAGAATCAATTAACATTTGATTTAAGGAACAAAAAGGCCACTTTTTTATATGGAGCCATCCTCAAAGAAACAAAATAGATGAATCAACAAAAGGCTTCTAATGCACAAAGAATCTGTAGAAGACGTATGGCTAAAATCATATGACAATTATTTCCTTGTGTAACAACTTGGTTCTGAACTTTTGAGGTTCAGGATTTTGTGTATGAGTGCTGGAAGAGGTCCTTGTGCAAGCATGGTGAAGTATCAATGCAGGGTCGAGAACATCAAAAAGGGTAAATGCGCATGACAAGCTAAGTATATCCCATAACTTGGGTAAGACACCTGCACAAATCAAGAAAGTATCAGTTTTGGGAACCGTGGAGGTGGCTAAGCCAGTTGGCCAAACTGGCCAAGCCTATTTCAACCAATAGGCTCAATCGTCCTGTGAATAGTCTGAGCTTCTTGGAGACTCCAGAAGAGTAGGATTCTACTTTAATATTTTGCTAGTTATATCCATATTATTAGTTTTCTTAGGCACGATTCTTAGGAGGCTTCGCAAAAGAAAAGAGTAATCTTCTTCAGTTCCTTGTAGGTTAAGTCTGTTTGGTCTATAAAAGGGAGTTCCTTTTTCCAATTTTAGATGAAAGATTGATAGTGAAACCTTTGTACTCTTTAACCAAGGATGGAAAAGAGAGCGATAAAGAATATCTAATTGGAGAAATCCTTCCCTCTAACCAAATCAGTGGTGTCCCCTTCATTTCCGCACTACACCTCCAACCTGTCATCACCCATATCCTGATCTATTGGATTAGTGTCTGTATGCCCGTCTTACTATAATTTGGATTAGTAAAATTGTAGGCCACAACCTACTGGCTCAAGCTTTTGGGGTTAAGTGGTTGGCTACATGGTGTTAGATCATCAGGTCCTTTATTTAGATCTCAGCCTAGACATTAATTTATTCCCAATAACTTCATATTTTCCATTTGTATAATCTTCATGTTGAAGGCTTCCACGACATGCTAAATCTGGGATGTGCATGTGGACTGCAAAGCTGCAGTTGAGTGGGAACCAGGCTTATGGGGTCAGCTTAATTTCCACAAAAATGCACATACCATGACAGCAACAGCATTGCCTATTTTGTCTGATTCATTGGCAATTACGAAATTTGCAAGAAAAGAATCAATATAACTAATCTTGTTCTTAGCTTGGCCATTCGATTAAGGTTCTTTCGGTCAAGACAGAGAAAGATAACTCTTATTCATCCGGAAGTGACTGAACTAGCCTTTGGGCTTAAAAAAGCGCTGTCGTAAATTTGGGATATTTTCAGTATCCAAAAATGTACAAAATTGTCAGCATTAGGAATCATTTTTCCACCTCTTTACTATTTGTAGACACCGATAAATTGTTGCTTTGGGACTTCAGAAGTTTTTTATTGAGAACCAATGGTTTTGATCCTTAGTTCTCGATTAACCCATATAACCATACAAGGAACACATTTCATATGAACTAAGATGCCAAGCACATTGCACAAATGAAATGGGAAGAAACAAAGTTTACCACAGGCTTTGTTCTTTGCTTTCGTGCTTTTGGGCTGCAGCTGGTACCACTGGGTCCCCAGCGACAGACCATCGGCATCCATGACCTTCGACAGGGGCACCTTGAGCTTCCCCAAGAAGTCGTCGTTGAACTTGTCCTCGTCCATCACCGAGATGGCGAGCTCCTCACCGAGATCCCCGACCCTGAAGCTGAACTTCTCGTCCCAGATGGGGTTCAAGCTCTCCTTCACGACCCTCGTCTTTGCCCGGTGCTTCCCCAGCTGCAGCCTCACATAGGGATCACTCAGGCCATTGAGATCCATGGCCGGGAGGTCCCGGGCTTCGATGACATGAATCAAAAGCTTCATTTTCTTTCCAAGAAATGGAAGCTAAAATGAACGGTGGGCGTATCACATTCAAATAAGAAGAAGACTTGAATCAAGAACCTAGCTTTTTGGAACCTATTGAAGAGAGAGCTATTGTACTTGAGCTAATTAAAAAAAATGCACATGAACTGAACAAATTAAAGATGGAATCACAAACAAAACAAAAAGAACATTAAAAAAATAGAGTTAAAAAAACACAAATTTCAATAAAGACCCAATTCAAAAGTCATATGAAGAAGAAAACAACAGAAAGATCAGATTTTTATGCAACTAAAATACAAAAACACAGAAAGCAAACAAACCCATCTCAAATTTCACCACACAAACCCTAAAAAAACAAAATTTCTTCAAACCCAACTAAAAAAGGACTCCAAGTGACCCAAATGAAGCAGAGAACAGCGGAAAGATCAGATTTTGAAGCAACTGGAGTGGGTTTAGAGTGGAAACAAGGAGAACCAATTGAGATCTCTCTCCCTACAAATATCTATAGAAGCTCAAATTGGGATTCAGGAACAGTGGGAAGAGCAGAGAACACGAAGCAATGAGAAAAAAAGATTCGATCTTTCGAGCAATTTGTTGGGAATTATCGGAAAATGGTCACTAAGTTGATAGAAGAAACCCCTAAATTGCAAATTTACAATGGTATTTAGAAAAGTTCTCTCTCTCTCTCTCTCTCTCTCTCTCTCTCTCTTCAAAAAGTCTTCTCTACTGTTCCTTGACTCGCCTAGTAATAAATGGTAATATCAGTAATAATTTTTTGAAATATTTATTTGGTTGTTATTTATTTAATAAATGGTAATATCAGTAATAATTTCACATAATATTTGAGTCTTGACCAACAAGCAATTTCCTGTAAAAAAAAAAAAGAAAAGAATAGGATGCTTCAACTACACGTGACCCATAGTTGGTAGTGATTGTTGCTTGTTTAAACTTTGAAGGGATGTGTAAGATTTTTTCTCTTCCACTATTTAGTGTTTAGATCCAAGGTTTTACGTCATTTTAGAGTTAATATGTTCAATTGAAAATTTTAGATCCTAAATTTTAATTTATGTTTCTTTTTTCCATTATACTTTTACTTTATGTTTGATATTAAAATTTTTATATATATGTTAGGAAAGATATAATGGAAAAAAAAAATCTAAACTTTCCAATTGGAACTTAAACGTTAAACTAGTATACAATCTAGAGTCTAAACGCTAATTAGTTCATTTTCTTGTAATTTTTTTTTTGTAAAGTAACAATTTATCATCTAATCACTTCATCTAATCCTACATATAGTTTAGAAAAAAATCTTAATATTTTGTCTCAGAGCATGTCACATAAATTAGAATTTCTTATAATAAATTGTATATCTTCTCGTCTGAGTTTACCTATAGTCTAGAAGAAACTTTGAGATACTTCTTATAACATGTCATATAGATTATAATTTTCTACTTCAAGTTGCATCATCTTCTTACTTCTAATAAGCTCAAGTATAATATAGATGTGGAAATTGAGGGTGTTTCTTAGAGCATGCGCATATGTAACAATTTTCTATAACAAATTGTATCATTTTTTTTCGCTTCGTCTAACTCTCCCTCTAGTTTAGGAAAACTTTAATGCCTCGTTTGGTTCACGGAAAGAAAAGGAAAGGAAATGATTTCTTTGGTATTTTTTTCCTTTTGGAAAATTACAATTTCTATCAATTTTTTTTTTCTTTTTTGTGTTTGAAAATATCAAAAAAATGGAAAGAAAAAGTGAATCCTTAGTTAGATGGATGGAACCATTTTTCTCCATATAACATGTCATATAAATTAAAATTTCTTTCTATTAGAAATTACTTTTCTTTCCTTCTCAATTCTTTTGGCATCCAAATATAAATAAATAATGACTTTGCTTTTCTATTCCATGATTCCGTAAACCAAGTCCAAACGTGGACTAAGAGTGTTTCTTAGTTGGATTCTAAGTTCTATAGCCAAAACTTGTCATTAAAGTTCTATAGACTATAGACACATTGCTACTATGGTTGGGAGTCATGGCACCAACAAAGTAGTTTGATGTACATTGCTACTATGGTTTGGAGTTATGGCACCAACAAAGCAGTTTCATTTACATTTTTTCCGTCATTTATTTATGGAGATTTCTCATATTCCTATCCGATCATATTCTCAAACTGAAGACATGGGCGATGAAGATGATGATTGGATACAAAAATGTATTATAGATGACAGTGTACAAGTAAAGGATACATGCTTTTCATTCTAAACAAAAGCATATTTTTCATTTTTCCTCTTACTATAAATATAATTGGATGGAATACAGGGTTGTTTATGGTATTCTAAAGGTCGTGTACAAACACTAAAAGAAAACAGAGCTGCTTATATTCAAGGGCTAAACCAGAAATCCAAGCTGGAATGGATTAGGGTGGACTAGATATAGCACGACTCACAAAAAATTATATATATATATATATATATATATATATATATATATATATATATATATATATATATATATATATATATATATATTTGGTGGGCTGGAGCCCACTTCAGCCCCTCACCGCCACTGGCTACATTGTCCGCAGGCCACGTGTCATCCCTCTATTGGAGTGGGGCTTCGAAAATTTTCGGATGGATTCGATGTGATACAGGTGGGGGCCAGTGGGAGGTGACATGTCGGCATACGGACACACGTGCAGTCATCTCGCGGTAAAAAAGAAATTTCGGAAAAAAAGAGTTGTTTTTAACGACTCTAAAAAAAATTTCTTCTAACATTTGAAGTGTCCTAGTAGTACAATTTCTGCAAAATAGAAAAGTCTAAATCGAGTAATATATATAGAGGTTGAAATTTTAGGATCTTTCGGTTTCGAGTTTTGTGTGACCCCACAACTTGTAATTGGAAAAAAGAAGAAGAGGTGATTGATGAAATGTGACATGATTTCCTGAGATAATTTACATGTAATCAGTTATATTTTGTAAGTAACAATACGTAGGTCAGATGTATACATATCCAATATCCGATATGAATTTTCCTCCAGGACCACATTTGAAGAAAATATTCTATGTTTTGGTTAATGGTGACACATCAACCCTCTTAATTAATGCGCATCTACATCATCAGCAATTAAAAATGGACATAAACAATGAGCATGACTTTCTCCAAAATGTCTCCTAATTAAGTAATGGTTCAGAAGTTAACGACTTTCTCATGACATGGTCGTCGGCGGCGGCGGTAGCGGCGCAGCCAACTTGGCTTAACAAAGGTGAGCAAGTCACCGCCACACACGGTCACACAAAGAACAAAAATTAGGAAATAGAATGGAAATTTCGTCCAATACTTGGCAATGGTATAAATTGGGCTTGATATGAGACAGCCGTCTCAACAATTTTAAAGGACATCCAATGTTTTTATATACTACTATATAATGAAAGAAATTAGTTTCATTGTAAAATAGAGACAGTAGATAATTACTAAAGATGTATTTTTTTTTATCTTTCTAAATAGTCTTATATATATATGGAGCGGATTGGAAGTCTCGTCCGTCCTCAACCGTTGGATTGAGCACGCGGAAGAGAGAAATATGTGTGTGTGGGTGATGGTGGTGGTGGTTGGGGGGGGGGGGGGGGGGGGGGGGTGTTTGCACGCTCGATCCAACTGTCGAGTGCGGACTGCGGACGGGACTTCCGCGGGGCTCCCCCCACGGGTCCGCTCCCATATATTCTTTTACTATTTATCATTATTATTTTTCATTTTCTGTTGATAATAATAATACTGTATCATCGTATATGGAAAAAAAAATATGAATATTAAATTTTGAGGGTATTATTTTTAGAGTTTGTATCAGGTATCAAAATTTAAAGTCCGACATTGAATTATATATATATATATATATATATATATATATATATATATATATATATATATATATATATATATATATATAGCGGATCAAAAGTCCCCCTTAGAAAACTCCCTAAAAACTCCCTCACCCTCAGCCGTCCATTTAATGTTAATATTAATATTAATATTAACATTAAATACTAAAATTAACATTAAACTTAACATTAAAATTAAACTTAATATTAACATTAATATTAACATTAACATTAATATAAAAATAAAAATAAAAATTAATATTAATATTAACATTAATATTAACATTAATATTAACATTAACATTAAATGGACGGCTGAGAGTGAGGGGATTTTTAGGGGATTTTTTAAGGGGGGCTTTTGATCCGCTCTATATATATATATATATCTATTCTACTATATAATAGGAAAACTTAGATGGTGAAACTTTTGAATTCCGAAAATACCCTTACATACTTATACTAATTAAAAATAGTTCATTAATTTAATAAGAACAACTTAATAATTAGGAAGACTACCCTTTGGTCTTCCTAAACTAATTAAAAAATGTTAAAATACGTGCAAGGCACGTGCACATATATATATATATATATATATATATATATATATATATATATATATATATATATATATATATATATATATATATATATATATATATAGAAACAAATGGTAATTTTATTAATGTTTCAAATCGTACATCAGCGGCTCACAATGTGTGAGCTACTCAGTCATCACTCTAACATCATATTCAATATTGTGTATAATTCCTGTTTGGCATGTACAAGTGTTCTCAAAGCTGCATCTGTTTCGTTCCCGCCATACATGCCAGACCGACGATGCCAATCTAACACAAGCTTCTCTGAACCAAATAGAGACTCTCCCTCTGAGTCCCTTTATTCTCCGCATGATCTGCAACACCACCTGACCACCCATTTGTTGTAGCCCTAACTTATTCTCCTTCTCCTGCCATATCCTTCGCGAGTACGGGCATGTGAAGAAGAGGTGTTCCATAGACTCCACCCCTTGGCCACACAACGTGCATTCCAGACTGCCTACTTGTATGCCAAACCGTTGGAGTCTATCTTTGGTGAACAGACGTCTCAACGTGAGCTTGTACATGCACATTTGCATCTTCCTTGCAATGCCCTTTCTTCATATCATATCAGCAAACTTAGATCTTTCATACTTAGGGCGGAGTCTGTTGTATATAGCTGCGAACTCAAATTTTCCATTCGACGAGCTCGTCCAAATCCAACAATCATGTTTATTGCTCCGATCAATGCTTACTCGCCTTAGGTGTCACACACAGTCGGGCAAGCCAGTGGTTCTCAGGTCGCCAGCCATCCGGTCCCAGAATAGTGCTTACACGTTCACCCCTAGCTGTCAGCGAGGTGTTGTGTCCTCTCAGCAGTTCCTCCAAGCACTGGTGTTCGATCCAAGGGTCTTCCCAATGATCCGTGGTAGCACCATCATCAATGAACCGACTAATACATTGCCTCGGTTCTCTCCTATTGTTCAGGATAGACTTGAACGTAACATAAAAGTTATTGTTTGATTGAAGGGACGAGAAATTGGCTCCTTTGAGGTACCGCTCATGCATCTATTTTGCCCACAGCGACTCTCCATATATGAATTTCTGAGCAATCTTCAGGCTAGCAACCTTTTTCTACAGCAACAATGATATGATACCTACTCCTCCTTCAGCTTTGGGTTGACATAGATTTTCCCATGAGATGCCATGTAACCCTCTTCTCTATACAAACTCCGTATAAAGTTTTCCAACTTTCTGAATCGTAGTCGTCGGTAATATAATAGTCTGCAACCAAAATAGTGCTATAGAATGAATAATCGATCAGACGAGCTCGATCCGTCCTCCAAATGAGAGCGTTTGGACTTGCCATCCCTCTATCCTCCGCTGCACATACTCCATCAAGTCTCGACATTCGATATCTCTAGCATAGTTGATAGAGAGTAGGAGTCCAAGGTATCGTACCGGTAATTCTTCTCTACTCACACCCAACACTTCGGCTCGCTCCTCCTTGCCCGGACAAGATGGATTAAAGTATACCGTACTCTTATCTTTGTTCAGTTGCAGACCTGTCCACTTGCCAAATTCCTCCATAATCTTCGTCATGGTTCCAATCCCTCTAATCGAGGGTACTATAAACACCAGTAAGTCATCAACGTATATCAAAGGGGACACATGAGGGGAGACAGTCCGCATTAGCGGAGTAATCTTCTTAGTCAAGACAGCTATCTCTATCAACCACGAGAAATACTCCATGACGATAGATAATAGGTACGGCGACAACGGATCCCCCTGCCTGAGTCCTCTATTGCTTCTGATAAATCCGTACGGTTGACCCTGCATGAGTACGGAGAATGTGGCTGTCGATATTAGGGGTGCAACTCGGGCGGGTTGGGTCGGGCTTGAGGTCAACCCGAGCCCAACCCGATGAATCATAAGCCTAGCCCGAGCCCGAGCCTGACCCGACCTCGGGTTCAACATATGAAGCCCAAGACCAAGCCCGGAGGATCGGGTTTGGCTCGAGTTGAACTCGGGTTAGATCGGGTTCATCGGGTTTATCGGGCTCTAATATACTAAATTGAAACAATTTTAAACAAAAGTAATATTAAACACATAATTAAATAGCAATCAAGTCTTGATCATTACAAAATATAAACTGAAATAAGATTTATGATAAGGAGTTGAAGAGTTTGGGTGAAGAAGTTTAGAATTTAAACTTTTTATTTAAGAAGTATATATATATATATATATATATATATATATATATATATATATATATATATATATATATATATATATATATATATATAAGTCGGGTTTCAGGGTAACCCGGCATATGAACCCGAGCCCAACCCAATTTATGATCGGGTTCAAATATTTGAACCCAAACCCGAGCCCGAATCCGAATATCTTCAACCCTAACCCAACCCATTAACGGGTTTATCCGATCGAGCTCGGGTTTAGCCCGCCCAAGTTGCACCCCTAGTCGATATGCACTCGTGCACCATGTCAACCCATCTCCTGTCAAATCCCATGGCAAGCATGATATGACACACAAACTC
The DNA here is from genome assembly GCA_029216955.1 of Iris pallida. Lineage (NCBI taxonomy): Eukaryota > Viridiplantae > Streptophyta > Magnoliopsida > Asparagales > Iridaceae > Iris > Iris pallida. The sequence goes on along the minus strand of JANAVB010029816.1, from coordinate 7,455,544 downwards.
CCTATTTACCGTCTCGTACGCCTTTTGCAGATCCAGCTTCATACAAGATTTTTGCCCTCCTTTCTTATTGAAGTCATGAACCATGTTATGAGCTAAAAGGCTGTTGTCTACAATAACCCTGCCCTTGACGAACGCCGCTTGGTTCTGAGATATCAAGCCCTGCATAATAGTCTCCATCCTTCGGCACATGAGATGATTAATCACTTTATATAAATAGTTGCAGCATGATATAGGACGGTAGTCTACAAGCGAGGAAGCCCCCTCCTTTTTGGGAATAAGTGTCAAAAAAGTATGATTTAGCTCTCTGAGAAATCGCCCATTAACAAAGAAATCACTCACAACATCCAGTACTTCTCCTTTCAGTTCTGCCTAGTGCTCTTTGTAGAACTTACTACCAAACACATATGGTCCTGGCGCTTTGTTAGGGTCCACCTTCATCACGATTTCCTCAATCTCCTCCATGCATACAGGTGCAATGAGTACTCGATTTCTCCGATCAGTGACTAATTGTTTGCTTATCAAAACCAGAAAAAGATTAGGGTAATAATCCTGATTAAATAAGTTCAATAGTACCTGATGGCCTCCTGTTGTACGCCTTGCTTCTCAATAATAGGCTTCCCATCTTGATCAATAAGTCGGCTAATATGATTCTGATGTTGCCTAGTTTTCACGATAACATGGAAGAACTTAGTACATCGATCCCCTTCTTTAAGACAACTACACTTGGCTCTTTGAGCCAAGTGAATTTCTTCCATCATCCTGGGCTTTCCGACCCTGTTAACAAGCACCTTCTCTTTGGCTGCCATTTCCGAGTTCAACGGATAACCCTGCAACTCCAGCTGAACCGCCTGTAATTCCTTTACCAGGTCAGCCAACCTATCAATAGGTCGGGTATGACACCACCCCTTGAGTGTTGCTTTGACCCCCTTCAATCGCGAGACCAGTTTGAATTAATGGTTGTCGTTCACTTCCGCCCTTAGTCTCGATGCCACCGCCTCCTTGTAACTGTAGAAGCATGAAAAATCTCAGCTGAAGACATCCCTTCGTCAAAGCGCAAAAGATGAAAAAGACTGAGGCTTAGTGCTAAAAAGACAAAACAGAAGATATGGAGAGAAATCCCTTTATTGTCATGTCTACAAAAGTCCAGTACAAACACATCAGGACTATACATAAGGGACTAATCTGTTCTTCTACAAAGGATCTAATACAGATTCGACAGAAGCCTAGAGGGATCTATAAGGGATGCAGTCTTCATCGAAGCACAACCTTCCTTCTTCTCGATACGCATACTGAAAGATTGACCTCCATTGAAGCATGTTCTGACCTTCTTGTGGGCACAGCCTCTCAGAAGCATATCAGTTACTCAACACTTTGAAGAAGCCAGAGCATTCAAACCAGAGGCGCAGCCACCTGCCTGCGCCAACCTCATAAACAAGATGGTGGTAGGCCCCCTCCCCTACTTTTACTTCAGAAGCCAGTGTATTCACTCCAGAGGCGCAGCTACCTGCCTGCGCCAATCTCAGACGTGCAAGGGTGTCATACCCATCCCTTTACAGCCAACACCTTCACTGTTCAGAGGTGTAGCTACTTAGCTGCGCTCGCATGAGGCGCAGGATGGTGATATGCTCACACTATCTCCATTTCCACGGCACAGTCGTCTTCTCTGAATGTCACGCCCCAGAACCAGAATACTGGAGAGCGGGGGCGAACATAGCCAGCTACGTATAATGAAATGGAATCCATCTCACCATACGGTCACGGCTGTCTAGATATATGAGGGTTTAACTACAAGCCATCAGTCTCTTATGGTCATGAACAAGCCTATTGTCTCAATCTCAAGCAAGTAATAACAGTTACAAGATGTTAGAGCACCAAATATACAATAGTAAGGCGTCCCATACATTACATATTTGAATGATCATGAAGCTAGTAATTGCAAAATGTGAAGACTAGCAAGAGTTTTAGTCATGCATGATCAACCCTAGGATCTGTCAATCATGTTATAGCCCGTAGGCAGACAGTAAGTATAGTGCAATCGAGCTAACACGTACTCGTCGGCTAAACGCCTCAAAAGAATATTTTTACAATAGAGTGGGAGAGCCAAAATAAATCGACTCGTTGCCAGGATTCCGTCTAGTGGTCACCATCTGGCTGGAAGATCGGTAGATCCTCTGGAGCTGCTCCGAAATCTGGCCATACAAAACCAGCTGGATCAGACCCCAGAAAGAGCAAGTGCCACAAAGGAGGCTTCACTTAAGAACTAAAACCAACAATTAGCACAAGAATATAAATAAATAATAAGAACTGGAAATACGAAAAATTAGGATGATATACGATGAGATAACCATGAGACTATTCAGATAACCAGGTTACAACCCGTAAACCAAACAAGGATCGGGGTTGTAGTCCTTCATCTGAACGGAACTTGGTTTCCCCACCATTTATCGGCAAGACAAATCTAAGAAATCAGGTCATGTAAAAATCTTGTACAGGCTCAGGACAGGACTAGACAGGATTAGACTCCATCCAATCATTCACGGCCAAACAATAAGTACGGCTTGATACTTTAACTAACTAGGGTTATAACAGGCCTAGTTACTAGCAAGATGCAGTGAGATTATTCCAACAGCCACAAGTGTAGAAGCATGGAAAAGGACAAGAAAAGTCCATGCGGCTCCAAACAGAAGAAGCCTCATGCGGCTCAGGAATCCTTCAGAACTTTATGCGGCTCGAGACTCCCCAACAGCTCCATGCGGCTCAGGCAAGGATACGTGGCCGTACGCTATCCGCTTCTACAGCTGGCCATAAAGCAGCCTCTTAATTAATTGCTCTGACGCAATGAATGACCGCTCTGACACAATGAATGACAGCTCTGACATAAAGCTGAAGTAATGATAGCGTGCTCCTTGGGAAAAGAAGAAAATCTTTTATAACTGGCAGGATCCGCCGAGTCCCAAGCATCCCTAGGCGGCTGCCCGCCTCATGCGGCTGCCCACCTTTATGCGGCTGCCACCCCTATGCGGTCGCCCTCTTCATGCGGCTGCCCGCTTCATGCGGCTGCTACCCCCATGCGGCTGCCCACTTCATACGGCTGCCCGCTTCATACGGCTGCGACCTTCATGCGGCTGCCCGCTTCATGCGGCTGCGACCTTCATGCGGCTGCCCACTTCATGCGACTGCTTCCTTCATGCGGCTGCCTCCTTCATGCGGCCGCCTCCTTCATGCGGCCGCCTCCTTCACGAAGCTGCCACCCCCATACGGCGGCTACCTTCATGGGGCTAGGAATACGGGGGGCCACCCGTATGCGGTTCACTTAGACCGTACTCATGCGGCTCTGCCAGACGCCCCGTTCATGACGGTTGAGACACGTGGTGGCCCTCACGATAGTTGAGACACGTGGCTGTCTTATCCCCTCGAAATTATGGATGCTCACAAATCCTGACAACCAGATTTAGTACAATCACCATTATTACTCAGATCAAATCAGATTTGTTGTGATTAAGCAAATTGGACACGTGACGGGAGATCCAAACTCGTCATGACAAATTACAAAGATTCATTGCAATCAGCATTAATTGCCCATACAGATTTGGCGCAATCAAAAATCAATTGCCCAGATGTAATGTAATCAAGATTAATGGCCCAGATTATTGGCCGCCGACTTTTCAAGGGACAATCATTGCAAATCCTGATGATCACACCCCAATCCTATAAATAGCAAGGTGTCATTCCCTTGCAAAAAACCTCGGATCCAGAACAGAAAAATATAGCAAGGTGCTATTCCCTTGCAAGAGAGATCCTCTCCACCCGGCTGGACACACAGAGAGACAAAGACACGCACAGAAGAGTCTTCCCACAGAGCCCGGGAGCATTTCTTCATCAGAGCCAAGGCTACGTCCGATCGTCCAAGGAGTAAGGCAGAGCTGCCGTCGCTTTCCCGAGCCTCTACCGTCACCCCCCAGAAAAAACTAAATAATTGTACTTAGATTGATGTACCTAGGTTTTCGTCCCTAGGCTTTTTTTTGTACGAGCGAGTTTGTATTATGAAGTAAAAGTCCAGTCCTCCTAAATAATTGTTCTGTTCTTTTATAATCAATGGCAAACACGATGGCGACTCTGCTGGGGACTAACTTCTCCACGGCTGAGGAGTTGGTGACGCAATCGGACGCAGCCAAACTTGGCTCCACTCAACAAATACTGGTCGCCCGGTTCGACCAACAGGCGTTTGAAGAAATGCTCTCCGACGGGAGCGCTGGCCCGGTCCAGCGGCGAGCCCGCACGAAGAAGGCCCACAGGGAGTGGAGGTCCAAATCATTCGCTCCTTCCCAAGCTCTCGAAGAAGTACTCTCTGTTGCCCGAGATAGCGGAGAAGTCTCGCTTGCGGCCCCACTTCAGACCATAGAGGACTCTGCTGTCCCCAAGTCCGACAGAAGAAAATACTATGATGCTGGACTTGCAGGGGCAAAGAGGAATTCTATGCAATCCAAGTCGCATAAGGGCGCCAGCCGCATGGAGGCTCATGCGGCCGCAACTACCAACCGCATGGAGAAAACTCATGCGGCCACAAATGTCAGCCGCATGTAGAAAGCCCATGCGGCCAGAACATCCAGCCGCACGCAGGCAGCCTGCACGGCCATGACTTCTAGCCGCATACAGAAGGTTCATACGGCCACAAAGGATAGCCGCATACAGACAGCCTGTACGGCCATGACTTCTAGCCGTATACAGAAGGTTCATACGGCCATAAAGAATAGCCGCATGCAGACAGCCTGCACGGCCACTGATTCCAGCCGCATACCATCTATCCCATGCGGCTCATGGTCAGTCTTTAACCGCCTCTCATACGGTCCTGGACATGTAGGCTCTCTGGAGCATATGCCAAACTCTGTTGTGACCAGCTTAGACTCTTCCTACTATGCACTCTCAGGTGCTAGAAGGAAGAAGTCTCGGGCAGCGCGGGCTCGACGAGCTCAGTCGGCTGTCCCAACTTTTGACTATCAGGGCGTCCCGCTGACTATTACGCGGGCCCCTAATGGAAAGTTGTATAAAACTATCCGTGTCCAGCCCCCGGCGGCCGACGAACGGGATAGTCATCGAGAATCTCCCAGCAACGATCAGGGGCAAGTACTCGTGCTACCCCCACATCAGGGAGCAGACAGGAGGCCAACACACTCATGTGCTCAGGACTCCCAGGCCCACAAAGCAGGTGACTTGCGCAACGTGATTCTTCACAAACGCAAGAAAAGAGACGAAGATTTGGTGTGCAGAGGGTCCTGTCAGGGACATCAATGCGCCCAAGTCATTATCAACTACTGCTGCAACAAGGCGGTAGTACAAAAGACCGACGGTCCGTCTTCCAACGGCTGCAACGCCCAAGCTCAGAAGACGAGGTGCTTCTCGTCGCCTCCTGCAATTCTGCTCTGAAGATTCCTGACAGCGGGAGAGGGAAGAAAACAAGTGTCTGCAGTCAGAAAATCTCAATCGGCGTAACCAAGAAACTCTCTGCTAAACGATTGTCTACCATCGTTACAGGAGGATTTACCAAGGTACCCGCTTAAAGACAAAATCTGCCACACTTGGAGATTCGTCGTCCGCATCTCTGGAAGATACTGGAGCCGGGGGTAGCACTCCTCCAAATATCCACGATAATCCAGTGTTCCAGGAAGATAATCCAGGGACAATGAGTCACCCAACAGATGCAGCAAATCCCGACGTCCCTGAGGACGTCCACAACTCTCAAGACGAGGCAAGCTCTGAAGCTGGGGGTACCACTCTTTCTGAGTCCGAACCAGAGGAGAACATTCCCACATACCCTGACGACTTCTCTGTACAAGGGTATGACTCAGAGGGCACGTCTTCTACCGTTCCTTCCATCTCTCCTCATGTGAGGACGGTATTCATGACGGACAGCAACCAAGAGGGTCCCAGTGATCGCCAATGCATCGACACTCTGGAGGCCATACTGCATGCCTTGGTCAAATCCGTGGACGAGATCAAAGCGGCCCTTCCCACTCTGCAAGGAAGGATGCCTGGCCAAACGAGCTTGGGTCCCGCGGTCAATGCGGACTCAAACTCAGCTGCACCAAATCCGAGCGATAATCCTCCTGAAATATCGGCTTCCACCGCCGTAGACGAGGTCAGGGAGGCAAGAAGAGAGGTCCAGGAGCTCCGGGCCATGTTCCAAGCCCGAGAAACCTGTCAGGACCTCAGGATACGACAACCATATCCTGCTGCATGGAGAGATGTTCCCTTCCCACCAAAATATAAACTATTCCACATCAATCCATATGATGGAAAGACATATGTAAGCAGGTACATCACTTACTTCGAAGTCACAACCGACCATCTGCCTCATGACGATGCCATCCTTACGCGGTTGTTCATTGGAGCCTTGGAAGGGGTCGCCTTCGACTGGTACCGTAATTTGCCGGACAATTGCATCCACTCCTTCACCGGCTTCAAACGTATGTTCCTAGAGAGGTTCTACGAAGTAGGATAAGACGTTACGATGTCCACCCTTATGGACGTTGTTCAGGGAGAAAAGGAGCTGACAAGAAACTATATCGAGCAGTTTCGCCAAACCGCGATAAAGTTGCCTTCCGGTAACCCTGATTCCTCCTTGATTGAAATTTGCCAAAAGAGACTGCTTCCCACAATCAGCCTCTGGATGGACGAAAGTCAATTCAAGGATTGGAAGACGTTCATCATCAGTGCCACTAGCGCAGAAGACAAGGTGAAGAAAGCTCGCCAATTAGGGTTGCACATCTCGGAAGGGGAAGACAAGGGCAAACGCCCTAACGTCAACAACAACAACGGTGGTAATTCCTCCAGCAACCGAGACAACAAGGGCAAACAGGCTATGGTGGCCGACACAGCCCTAAAATCCGAATCAAAGCCGGCAAAAAAGAAGTGGCCTCAAATGACCTACTCCTTCGAGGACGGCCATGTTAAATCCATCTTAGATATGCTCATCCAAGGAGGACGAATTCATCTCCCTCCTCCCAGGCGGGAGCCTCGACCTGCAGACTTGGAGAGCCCCTAGTACTGCCACTACCATCGCTATGTCCACCATGCTACATAAGACTGATACCAACTGAAGCGATACATCCAACATCTCATCGATTCTAAGGCCCTGGCCATTGATTTCGAAGAGGTGACCATGGCAGCCAACAAGGTGTTGGTACAATTTGGCAACTTCTCTCCAACAAGGGCTCATGATTGAGTAGTACCCGTCCCCAGAGCAAGGATGGAGATCGCTAACCTTCCACCTCCCCGAGACAAGGCTGCTGGTCTAGTGCCCCTTACCACATCACAAGGGAAGATCATGTGGGTCCATCTGAACTTGGTACCTGAGGTGACTCAGTCCGCACCTCCTTCCACCAGTAAGAAGAAGAATGGGAAAGTCAAATCATGTCGCACAGTCTCGGCAGAGGTCGAAGAAGCTACCGCTGTTGTTACTCGCTCCGGCGCACAAACCCAACCTCCACCGGGTAACTCGGCTGACGACCACTAGCCGACAGCTGCTGATGCTCCAGGACCTTCGCAGCCTTCGACGACCGACAAGCCTAGGCCGAAGGAGACTCGCTTCGACAAACCGCTCCGAAGAGAGACGCCTCATGGACTAGAGAGGCCATACAACTTTGACATCCTGGCACAATTGGCCAACACACCGGCCAAATTATCGCTATATGAGCTCTTGAGGCTCTCCAAAGATGTCCGTATCGCACTGAGCGAAGTACTCCAGAATGCCGACGCATATCTGGCTCAGTCCAATCTCACTGGGGAGAGCTCGCCGGCAGATCTCCAGGACAACGCTTGCACAGGGTCAATGCCAAACATTGTCTTCACTCCGCAGGATATGCTTATCAAGACAAACCTGCACGATCGCCCTCTGTATTATACTGGGTACATTGGCGATATCAAGGTCGATCGGATGCATATTGACCCCGGGTCCTCCATAAGCATCATTCCGAAGAGCCTACTACACAATTTGCGCATCCCAATGCATCACCTGACGCCGACGAGCACCGCCATCAGCGGTTTCAATTTGGGCAGGAGCTACCCGATCGGAAAAATTCGCCTGAAGTGCCAAATCGGCGACCTTCAGTTAGAAGTGACCTGTTATATCATAGATGCGGACACTTCCTACAACATTCTCCTGGGGCATCCTTGGATACACGATTACATGATCGTGCCTTCCACACTGCACCAGTGCTTCAAGTACGTCAACGAGCACGGCTTTGTGAGGACGGAATTTGCCAACGTCGATCCCTTCAAAGGGGTCGAATCCTACTACTCAGATTCATGCTTGTACGAGAAGTCGAAAAAGCATCTTGCCGAAGGAGATACTCAAGCTCAAATTGAGGCAGCAATTGGGTCAGAAGAACCTCTGACGATCCACCTCCAAGCCCGCAAACCTGGCATAACTGCGCCCCTTACAACCACTCTGCGTAAGGACGCAATTAGCCTCTCTGTACAGGAGGAACAGATGATAATCCGACTGCCAAGGTCTGGCCAAGCGCCAAGACCTACGACAGAGCCACTGACAATCAGGCTGTCTAAAGCTAGCCAGCAACAAACAGAGGAGCTCAATCCCTCTGTCAAGCCGATGACAATTCGTCTTTCCAGAATGAATCGGCAACCGAGCACTAAGCCAGGGACTGCTAGCCAGCCAATAACTCCCCGCCCAGCACCGAGCACCAAACTGGAGGTAGATAGTACGCCAACGACTCCACGTTCTGCTCCATCCATGGAGCCCCTGATAATCAAGCTGCCCAAGTCATCATCTCAGTCTTCATTTACACAGGGGGTAGCTGAAGAAGAGTCAGAGCTGGCCAAGTATGTGGCTGCTTACACTGATGTGCCATCCGCAGATGATGTAATCCCACTGGAAAAGATACCTTACTTCATCAATAAAGGGCTATCTTTGAATTATCTCGAGCTTAATAAGCTTTGTACAATGTATGCTATGGAACATGGTATAGGCACTCACCTGCACACACAGGTAACAAATGTCTACATCGCAAACCAACTTACTCCAGTGGAAGACGCTTACCGCATAATCGAGGGAGAGGATCATCCAATCATCTTCGGCCGAAAGAATGACCCACAACCCTTTAGGGTAGAAGAAGTTGATCTCGAATCCGATACCGGGAGATTGCCCCTTTATCTGTATAGTTTTCAATCCAAGTACCTTATACAAAAACAAGGGTATGATCTGGAAACTACACCAGGCTTGAACTACGGCACCGGACGGTGATTACCCTTACAATCGCCAGTCCGGCTGGGAAACCACGAGACTACTACAACAAAACCAGATGTGGGCTAGGTTATGTTACACAAGCAACAACCCCTGAAAGCTCAGACGAGGAATGCGACTGGCATTCACACTCAACCGGATCACCCACTTCCGATTTGGATGTCAGTATCGGGGACACGCTCAGGCAAGTCTGGTCCGTCAATATGGCATTTGCCGACGCCTACGAAGAAGATGAAGACATTCCCAAACTTCTTGAGTTAGAGCCGTGGGCACAACAACTAGATGTACAGTAGGAGAAGCGGTTCAAACAAAGAGAGCCTTCCACTGAGGATGAGGTCGTACAAGTCAATTTCGGTGATGAGTCGTCTCCAAAGCCCATCTTTGTCAGCAAGAATCTGACAGACGAAGAGTAAGAATCACTACTACAACTCGTCAGAGAATACATCGACGTGTTCGCCTGGAACTACGAAGACATGCCAGGACTGAACCCCGAGGTTGCACTTCACAAACTCAACATCCGTCCGGACGTAAAACCGGTCAAGCAACAGCAACGACGGTTCCGTCCCGACGTCATGAATGCCATTGAAGCTGAGGTCAACAAACTGATAGCCAGTGGCTTCATCCATGAGGAACAGCATCTAGACAGGGTCGCCAACATAGTGCCAGTCCTCAAGAAGAATGGAAAGATTCGAATCTGCATCGACTTTCACAATCTAAGTGAGGCGTGTCCTAAGGATGAGTTCCCTCTCCCTATCACAGACATCATGATCGACAATACCTGCGACTTTGAGCGTATGTCATTCATGGATGGTTTCTCAGGGTACAACCAAATTAAGATGTTCCCGGATGACGAAAAGCATACATCATTCCGAACACCATTTGGCACATACTATTACACAGTCATGGCTTTCGGTTTAAAGAATGCTGGCGCCACCTATCAAAGAGCTATGAGTGTCATCTTTAGAGACCACTTGCGCAAGACAGTGGAATGTTACGTCGACGACATCGTCGTCAAAAGCCGCTCTAAGGAGGATCATCTGCATGATCTGGGGACAGTGTTCGACCTGATACGAGCGCACAATTTGAAAATAAATCCCATAAAATCTTTCTTGGGCGTGTCCAGCGGAAAGTTCTTGGGTTTCATCATTACCTCCCAGGGTATCCACGTAGACCCTGAGAAGACGAAGGCAATCATAGAGATGGGTCCCCCGAGAAATCTCTGTGAACTCCGAGGCCTTCAAGGGAGGCTAGCCTACATCAGGAGGTTTATCTCCAACCTCTCCGGACGATGTCAGCCATTCACCCACCTCATGAAGAAGGGCGTTTCTTTCGTATGGGATGAAGAATGCCAGCGTGCCTTCGACAGCATCAAAGAATATCTGACGAACTGTCACGACCCGCTACCCAAATTGTTGGGCCAGGCCGAGTCATGTCCAACCTACGTTGAGATAAAACATAGTAAGCTGTTCTAAAGACAACAGGATAAGACTAAATGTGCTAACAATTCTATAAGTGAAGAAGAATCATAAATGCTCCAAACACAAAAGTCGTCGTATATAGTAAAATATCCAAGTACAAGTAAACTGAAACGTAAAACTGGATACATGTCCAGTTACAAAATGATATAGTCTAATACATGTCTACTCTCAAAAGTCTAAGTAAACAAAAGACAACTAGGCGAGGTTTCCCGCAGGAACATCCTCGTAAAGCAGAGCCGGGTCCTCGACAGTAGTCCCATAATATGAGTCGCAGAGTAACTCCTCCTCAGTAAGGACACCAACAACGTTATCCTGTCAGGATGAAAGCAAGTACTAAATCTAGCAAACTAGCATATGAAATATGGAAATGAACATGAGAGGAATAACTGGAAAGCATGGCATCACATAGTCTATCATGACAAGGATACATATGTCATAGAAATAGCTGTATATGTAATGTTTAAAACTGTAGCAGGTACGTGATCGGTCAATAGATGTACAATGTGCTGGAGGCACATAATGAAATGTACTTCCGTACAAGTGAAACGGCGACAGATGTACATACGTACAAATCCGCGTTGAGATAAAGCATACGACAAGGTATACATATAAAATGTCAACCTTGCTCGGTACATACGTACGGGAGAGGGGGACAAGATCACGTACTCAACTATCAGTTTCCCCATAACCCATATTCTAATCATGTGAGAGATACATCAAGACTATTCTAAGCATGGTAGTAACTTAAAGTATATCATGTAGAGATTCTAACTTGCTACCCCAAGGATCAGCATTCAACATGGTGGGGTTTGCAGTTCATTTATGTGACAATATGTAAAGTTCGTAGAAAGTACTTGCCTCTAGCAAAGCAAAACAAAACAAGCTGCGATAACAATGCTATAGATGTCCAGTAACTCGTCGCTGTAGAAGTAAATACAACAACTTAGTTTTACACTAAGCTAAAACACTAGGACACTAATTGGTGAAACACGACTTGTGACTGGACACCTAGCCAAAATGATGACTTGGCATAGGAGACCAATGTGGGGTGACACACTATGTTAACTAACTTTCTAGGATCTTTATACTAGTGAGGGATGGGGTTCAACACGACTTAAACTCCAAATAACACAAAAAGCTACAAGTCGTAATTAATCAATAAATAAATCAAAAGATCATTGTGTTCTAACAATTTTTGAGATATGTAAAAAGCCTAGTTTTCCTTAAAGTAAAGTACCAAGGTGATCCTTGTTAATCATAGAAATTTATTATAATTTTTCTGGAATTTATTAACCAGTACAAATATTTTATAAAAATCAGTTTTTCCAAGTATACAGAAAATAAGTTTTGGTTTCATATGCCAAACTAGTGGCAAAACAGTAAATTAAATACTACAAAAATTATACTAAATTAGCTAACTTAACATAGTATCTAAATACTATTTTTCCATAATTTTAGCAATACTTTAAGTATTTTTAGAAAATCAAAAACAGCTTTGCACACAATAATTAATTATCTGCGTATTTTGTCCATGTATATAATTTGAACCAAAGTTCGAATACAGGACCCAAGGCCATGAATCAAGTCCAATATGACTTGTACAGGTCTTGAATGTGTGAAAACACATTTGAGCCCAAATACCCATGCTAGGCTTGGACACCAAATGGTTGCAGTAATTTAAATACAATAAAAATACAATTTGGTAATAATCAAAATAAATATTATTATTTTAATAAGGCAAATTTATACAAAAGAATATATACATACCTATGCTAAAAGGATATATATAGATATATAAGGAAAAATACTTAATTTATAAAGTATATATATATATACAAATATATATATATATATAAGAACACACTTAATAATATAGTGTATATATATAATATATATATATACATAGGAAAATGTATATATAAACATATATATATATAAAATTTACTAACTATAAAATATATACATATATATTAAATACTGTTAAAATACAGTATATACATATATATATTAATATATATATACATATATATATATATATATATATATATATATATATATATATATATATATATATATATATATACATATATATATATATATATATATAATACAAAATAAAAAGAAAAGAAAAGAACAGAAAAGAAAAGAAAAAGGAAACAGAAAGGGGGGCTCGAACCTGAGCCAGCGGGGGGGGGGGGGGGGGGGTTTTAGTTACTGCGCGCTGGCCAGTGGGCCAGTTGGCCCGTTTGTTAGAAATAGGATTTAGCTTATTTTATTTAGTAACAAGTGAATTAACATAAAAAAAATATAAAAACCATCCTGTGTCTTGACAGTTAAGGACACAGGTATCCTCGTGTCCTTGGCTTGTACGACACGCACGAGTTCAATCTCGCGTGTCCAGTTCTATCAAAGTATTCGCCAGGACACGGCGAACACTTCCGACCCAACACGAGACACGCACGACACAGGGGAACACTGACACTCACGTGTCCGGCGAATTGAAGGGTGATTCGAAGGTCGAGGACGGCGGAGGAGACGTCGGCGTCACGGCGCTCCGGTGGCGCTGGGCGCGGCTTGGTGCGGCGCGTCGGATGGTGGTGGTGGTTGGCGGTGAAGGTCGACGGTGGGGTTGGGCGGAGTTCGTCGGAGTAGGGTTAGGGTTTAGGAGTTTTGTGGAGGAGCGAGGGGCTGTGGCGGTCGTCGGTGGTCGTGGAGGTGGTAGCTAGGTCGGGGGAGAGAGGGGAGTGTTTTATAGGGAAAGGGGGCGGTCGGGGCAGCCGAAAAAGGCGGGGTCAGCCGGTGGTAGTCGGTCGGGGCAGTCGTCGGGGGTGGGTGAAGAGCTGGAGGAGAGAGAGAGTGACGGGGGGGGGTTTAGGTTTAGCAGTTAGGTCCCTCAGGAATTAGGAAATTGCACTCCCTATTTAAAACAATCTACAAATTACAAACTAATATACTAACAATTCAATTAATTGCAAAACACTATTAAAACAATTCGGAAAATTACAAAATGCTATTAAAACATTTAAATAAATTACAAATTGATATTTTTAATATATAAAACTTATTTAAAATCATTTAAAAATTCTAGAAAAATTCCTAAAAATCTAAATAATTATTTTAAGGCTAATTTGTCACAAAAAATTAATTAACACTAATTAAAAATAAATTTTGAAAAACAGGGACTTACAAGTCTTTCCTCCTTGAAAAATTTTGTCCTCGAAATTCACAAGGATTGAAGACTCGACAATATTCTAACATAGCAAGTATTGCAATCAAAATGACTAAGGCTGCGATCGAAACTAACCTCTAGGTTATCAAGCGGGAACGGGTGGTTCCCTCGCAGCGGTTGGATCGAACAAGTAAGGGTATCTCTCCCTCATGTCCGACTCCCTCTCCCAAGTAGATTCACCTGGGGAGTGACGGCTCCAAGCTACTCGCACTAGGGGTATAACCTTGTTCCTCAGCCTCTTCTCTCTCCGGTCTAATATCTCCACTGGCTGCTCAGAAACTGTAAGGCTCGGTCCGACCTCCAACTCTGAATAATCTAGCACATGACTGGGGTCTGGAACATATCTCCTCAGCTGAGATACGTGAAAGACGTCGTGAACTCCTGCTATGTTGGGTAGAAGTGCAACCCTGTAAGCTACCTCTCCGATCCTGCCAAGCACCTCGAATGGCCCGATGTATCTGGGGCTCATCTTCCCTCCTCGTCCGAACCGGATCGTCCCTTGAGTTGGTGATATCTTCACTAGCACCATATCACCGTCTACGAACTCCATCGGCCTGCGACTAGTATCAGCCCAGTATTTCTGCCTATCCTGAGCTACTCTGAGCCTGTCTCTGATCATCCCGACTTTCTCTGCTGCATCCGTGATCATCTCTGGCCCAAGCATAACTCTGTCTCCGACATCATCCCAAAAGAGCGGTGTCCGGCATCGTCGTCCATATAGCGTCTCGAAAGGAGACATACCAATACTGGCCTGGTAGCTGTTATTGTATGAAAACTCTACCAAGTGCAGATGGCTCTCCCATGATTCTCCGAAGTCCAGCACGCAAGTCCTCAGCATATCCTCCAGCGTCTGTATCGTCCTCTCGGACTGCCCATCTGTCTGTGGGTGGTACGCCGTACTGAACTTGAGCCTACTGCCCAACTCCTCCTGCAAGCTCCTCCAGTAGTGGGATGTGAATCTACTGTCTCTGTCTGACACGATGCTCATCGGCACTCCGTGTAGGCGAACTATCTGCTGCATGTATAGCTCTGCCAACTTCTCGGTAGAAAGCCCCACCTTGAAGGGTATGAAGTGCGCATACTTCATCAGCCTGTCTACGATGACCCAGATGGCATCCTTCCCTCCTTGGGAACGAGGAAGCCCTGAAACGAAGTCCATCGTAATATGTTCCCACTTCCACTCGGGAATGGGTAACGGCTGCAACAAACCAGCTGGCCTCTGGCGCTCCGCCTTGACCTGCTGGCAAACTAGACATCTCGAGATAAAATGTGATATATCCATCTTCATCCCGTGCCACCAAAGATGTTCCCGCAAGTCACGGTACATCTTGTTAGCACCACGGTGAATAGAATATTTCGATCGGTACGCCTCCTGTAAAGCTGCCTCTACTAGCTCTCCCTTCGGCACGCACAATCGGCTGCCATGCCTCAGGGATCCATCCTTTGCTATAGTGAAGTCATCCAGCAATCCAGCTAATGCCTGGGGTCGAAGTCTGCGAAGGCTCTCATCTGTGGACTATGCCTCCCGGATCTGCTCCATCCAACCTTACTGAATGTCAAGCGCCATCATCTGTATCACTGATCCTGGCCGAACTAGCTCGATACCGAGCTTCTCCAGATCCTTCCGCAAATGCCGATCAATCATCAGGTACCATGCCATCGGATGCCTGCTCAGCGCATCCGCCACCACATTTGCCTTCCCGGGGTGATACTGTAAATCGATGTTGAAGTCCTTCATCAACTCCAACCATCGTCTTTGCCTCATGTTCAGCTCTTTCTGCGTGAACACATACTTCAAGCTTTTGTGGTCAGTGAAGATTTCCACACGCTCTCTGTATAAGTAATGTTTCCATAACTTGAGTGCAAAGATCACCGCAGCTAACTCTTGGTTATGGGTAGGATAATTCCTCTCATGAGTCCGCAATTGCCTAGATGCATAAGCAATTACTTTCCCATGCTGCTGTAGAACACATCCTAGCCCCTTCCCAGAAGCATCGCTGAAAATGGTGAAACCTCCAGAACCTGAAGGTAAAGTCAGAACTGGAGCGGTCGTCAGCCTCCTCTTCAGCTCCTCAAATGCTGTCTAGCAGTCCTCTGACTAGATGTACTCTGCGTCCTTCCGCGTCAGCTTCGTCATGGGTTCAGCTATCCTAGCAAAGTCCTGGACGAACTTTCTGTAATAGCCTGCTAAACCCAGAAAGCTCCTGATCTCTGAAACTGACGTCGGAGCCTTCCACGTCTCAACTGCAGCAATCTTCCTGGGATCCACCGAGATTCCATCTCCAGTGACTACATGGCCGAGAAACTCTACTCGGTCTAAAAAGAACTCGCACTTCGATAATTTGGCAAACAATCTCTCCTGTCTCAGAATCCCCAAAACTATCCGCAAGTGCTCTGCATGCTCCTCCGGCATCTTCGAGTATATCAGGATGTCGTCGATAAACACTACGACAAACTTATCTAGATACTGGTGAAATGTCTTATTCATCAAGTTCATAAAGACAGCTGGCGCATTTGTGAGACCAAATGGCATCACCAGAAACTCGTACTGCCCGTACTTCATGTTGAACGCCGTCTTCTGGATGTCTGCTGGCCTAACCTTCACCTGGTGGTACCCGGATCTCAAGTCTATCCTGGAAAATACCTTCGCCCCGCTCAACTGGTCGAACAAATCATCTATCCTGGGCAGAGGATATTTGTTCTTGATAGTGATGGCATTCAAGGCCCGATAATCAATACACAACCGGACTGTACCATCCTTTTTAGGCACAAAGAGCACTGGCGCTCCCCATGGAGAAGCACTGGATCGAATGAAATCCTTTTTCAACAGGTCATCAATCTGCTCTTTCATCTCTATGGCCTCCTTGGGATTCACTCTATAGCAAGCTCGGGATACTGGTGATGAACCCGGCACTAAATCTATAGTAAACTCCACATCTCTGTCAGGCGAAAGTCCTGGAAGATCCTCTGGGAATACATCCATAAACTCCCTAATGATAGGGTGTGGCAGTGCTTCGTCCCCGACTGTAGCACAACAGTTCGGCTCTAGGCTGATCTCCGGCCCTGTCCTTCTAACACTGAATGGTGCTGTGCCTGGGGGACTGAACAAAATACTACCCTCATAGCGATCTATAGATGCATGGGCATAGCTAAGCCAGTCCATCCCCAATATGATATTATAACCGGGGAGTGGCATCACAAAGAATCGCCCTCTGAACTCTCTCCCGGCTATAAAAATAGAACATCTATAGATAGATCTAATAGGCACTGGTCCTCCTCCCGTCATCACTCTACTAATCTCCGCAGTAGGTGTAGCTACTAGATGATGTTTATGCATAAACTCTAATGATAAGAAGCTATAAGATGTACCAGAATCAAACAAACATACAGCTAGAAAAGTATGCAAATAAACATGACCTGTGATGACGTCAGCTAAGTAATCCGGCTCCGAAACCTGCTCCGGCTCCGGCTCAATGGCTAGACTATAAACCCTCCCCTGAGGTCCCTTCTGCTGCTGCAGATGCTGCCCAAACCTCTGCTGCTGAGTCGGGAGCGGTCCTCTAGTCTTCACTACTGGGCACTCTCGAATCTGATGGGTGGCAGACCCACAAGCTAAACACTGCTTCAACCTCTTCCTGCAGACGGTATGATCATGCCCTGGTCTTCCGCAGAAAGAACATATAGCTCCCCTCTGCTGTTGCTGCTGCTGCTGCTGCTGCTGCTGATGCCGGAGTCCCGGGGCATTAACTGGCGGGGTCTGATGATGTGGTGTAGGAGGACGGTAAGTCTGCTGGGGTGGC
Organism: Iris pallida; assembly: GCA_029216955.1. NCBI lineage: Eukaryota > Viridiplantae > Streptophyta > Magnoliopsida > Asparagales > Iridaceae > Iris > Iris pallida. The sequence goes on along the minus strand of JANAVB010029816.1, from coordinate 7,437,778 downwards.
GTCGGCGCTCTCTGCTGGAAAGCCTAACGCTTGGACGGTCCCTCATGATGTACAGAAGCCGACCTCTTGCATGACAGAAGACGCTCCTCAATACTCCGGGCCAACTCTAGGCTCTGGTAGTAGTCAGTCGTACCGTTTGCTACTATAAGGATGCCAATGTCTGGAACTAGACCATAGCAAAACCTACGGGTCATCTCCTCTGGATCAGCAACCAGACTAGGAGCAAAACGGCTCAAGCGACTAAACTCTCCCGCATAGTCATCAACAGAACGGTTCCCCTGCTGGATGTTCTGGAATCGTAGCCCCATGGCTACTCTAGCAGTGGTCGAGAAGAATTTCTTCTTGAACTGGGTCTTAAACTGGTCCCAGGTGGCTCTACCTCTCGCAAACAACGGCTCATTCCTGAACCAGACTCCTGCTAAGTCTATCAGCAGAAATCTTGCTGCCTCGACCTGAAGGTCATCCGGCATCCTAACTCCCAGAAGCTTCCTCTCTACAGAATCTAGCCAGTCATCAGCTACTACTATGCCCTCAGTCCCTGAGAACTCCTTGGGATTCAGACCCATGAAGTCCTTGACCGTCCCCGCTCTCTGCCGTGGCTCTACATGTGGTGGGACCACGGGACGTCCCTCAGAACGCTCCATGCTCTGGCGGAGTAGGGTAGTCTGCTCCTGATGGGTTGTTAGGAACCCCTGGATCAGTGTGAGCAGCTGGGTTCCGTCGAATGTGACGGAAGCCTGGGTGGGTATAGTGATAGGGGGTGGTGGAAGTATCGGGGCCTGCTGGGACTGGGATGTGGAAGGTGGTATCTGGGTCTGTGGATCTGTGGAGTGGGGGAATGTGGTAGGTGGAGGTGTATCAGTCAACTGGTCAGCTGACTGGATATGAAGGGCCCCATTCTCGGGGGTAACATACTGGGACGAACGAGTAAACACCATCTAAATTACATAAAAAGACTTATAAGGACTTGTTTAAAGTAAGCAATCATATGCAAAAAAATCTAATTATAATAGCAAACATGTGACATATTTCCTATGTTGCAATCCTAGCATTCCTCTAGGTGTTCTAAGTGTCTTTCCTAATGTTGTCTAATTACCTTAAGTTTCTAATTGCAGGCATGCTTGGTACAATAACGTAACCAAACAGTTTAGTCAGGACCTACGTGGGCCACCACTAAAAACATGTCACGGGCCGCTACCCAAATTGTTGGGCCAGGCCGAGTCATGTCCAACCTACGTTGAGATAAAACGTAGTAAGTTGTTCTAAAGACAACAGGATAAGACTAAATGTGCTAACAGTTCTATAAGTGAAGAAGAATCATAAATGCTCCAAACACAAAAGTCGTCGTATATAGTAAAATATCCAAGTACAAGTAAACTGAAACGTAAAACTGGATACATGTCCAGTTACAAAATGATATAGTCTAATACATGTCTACTCTCAAAAGTCTAAGTAAACAAAAGACAACTAGACGAGGTTCCCCGCAGGAACATCCTCGTAAAGCAGAGCCGGGTCCTCGGCAGTAGTCCCATAATATGAGTCGCAGAGTAACTCCTCCTCAGTAAGGACACCTACAACGTTATCCTGTCAGGACGGGAGCAAGTACTAAATCTAGCAAACTAGCATATGAAACATGGAAATGAACATGAGAGGAATAACTGGAAAGCATGGCATCACATAGTCTATCATGGCAAGGATACATATGTCATAGAAACAGCTATATATGTAATGTTTAAAACTGTAGCAGGTACGTGATCGGTCAATAGATGTACAATGTGCTGGAGGCACATAATGAAATGTACTTCCGTACAAGTAAAACGGCGACAGATGTACATACGTACAAATCCGCGTTGAGATAAAGCATACGACAAGGTATACATATAAAATGTCAACCTTGCTCGGTACATACGTACGGGAGAAGGGGGCAAGATCACGTACTCAACTATCAGTTTCCCCATAACCCATATTCTAATCATGTGAGAGATACATCAAGACTATTCTAAGCATGGTAGTAACTGAAAGTATATCATGTAGAGATTCTAACTTGCTACCCCAAGGATCAGCATTCAACATGGTGGGGTTTGTAGTTCATTTATGTGACAATATGTAAAGTTCGTAGAAAGTACTTGCCTCTAGCAAAGCAAAACAAAATAAGCTGCGATAACAATGCTATGGATGTCCAGTAACTCGTCGCTGTAGAAGTAAATACAACAACTTAGTTTTACACTAAGCTAAAACACTAGGACACTAATTGGTGAAACACGACTTGTGACTGGGCACCTAGCCAAAATGATGACTTGGCATAGGAGACCAATGTGGGGTGACACACTATGTTAACTAACTTTCTAGGGTCTTTATACTAGTGAGGGATGGGGTTCAACACGACTTAAACTCCAAATAACACAAAAAGCTACAAGTCGTAATTAATCAACAAATAAATCAAAAGATCATTGTGTTCTAACAATTTTTGAGATAGGCAAAAAGCCTAGTTTTCCTTAAAGTAAAGTACCAAGGTGATCCTTGTTAATCATAGAAATTTATTATAATTTTTTTGGAATTTATTAACCAGTACAAATATTTTATAAAAATCAGTTTTCCCAAGTATACAGAAAATGAGTTTTGGTTTCATATGCCAAACTAGTGGCAAAACAGTAAATTAAATACTACAAAAATTATACTAAATTAGCTAACTTAACATAGTATCTAAATACTATTTTTCCATAATTTTAGCAATACTTTAAGTATTTTTAGAAAATCAAAAACAGCTTTGCACACAATAATTAATTATCTGCGTATTTTGTCCATGTATATAATTTGAACCAAAGTTCGAATACAGGACCCAAGGCCATGAATCAAGTCCAATATGACTTGTACAGGTCTTGAATGTGTGAAAACACATTTGAGCCCAAATACCCATGCTAGGCTTGGACACCAAATGGTTGCAGTAATTTAAATACAATAAAAATACAATTTGGTAATAATCAAAATAAATATTATTATTTTAATAAGGCAAATTTATACAAAAGAATATATACATACCTATGCTAAAAGGATATATATAGATATATAAGGAAAAATACTTAATTTATAAAGTATATATATATATACAAATATATATATATATATATATATATATATATATATATATATATATATATATATATATATATATATATATATATATATATAAGAACACACTTAATAATATAGTGTATATATATATAATATATATATATATACATAGGAAAATGTATATATAAACATATATATATAAAATTTACTAACTATAAAATATATACATATATATTAAATACTGTTAAAATACAGTATATACATATATATATATTAATATATATACATATATATATATATATATATATATATATATATATATATATATATATATATATATATATATATATATATATATATATATATATATATAATACAAAATAAAAAGAAAAAGAAAAGAAAACAGAAAAGAAAAGAAAAAGGAAACAGAAAGGGGGGCTCGAACCTGAGCCAGCGGGGGGGGGGGGGGGGTGGGGGTTTAGTTACTGCGCGCTGGCCAGTGGGCCAGTTGGCCCGTTTGTTAGGAATAGGGTTTAGCTTATTTTATTTAGTAACAAGTGAATTAACATAAAAAAAATATAAAAACCATCATGTGTCCTGACAGTTAAGGACACAGGTATCCTCGTGTCCTTGGCTTGCACGACACGCACGAGTTCAATCTCGCGTGTCCAGTTCTATCAAAGTATTCGCCAGGACACGGCGAACACTTCCGACCCAACACGAGACACGCACGACACAGGGGAACACTGACACTCACGTGTCTGGCAAATTGAAGGGTGATTCGAAGGTCGAGGACGACGGAGGAGACGTCGGCGTCACGGCGCTCCGGTGGTGCTGGGCGCGGCTTGGTGCGGCGCGTCGGATGGTGGTGGTGGTTGGCGGTGAAGGTCGACGGTGGGGTTGGACGGAGTTCGTCGGAGTAGGGTTAGGGTTTAGGAGTTTTGTGGAGGAGCGAGGGGCTGTGGCGGTCGTCGGTGGTCGTGGAGGTGGTAGCTAGGTCGGGGGAGAGAGGGGAGTGTTTTATAGGGAAAGGGGGCGGTCGGGGCAGCCGGAAAAGGCGGGGTCAGCCGGTCGTAGTCGGTCGGGGCAGTCGTCGGGGGTGGGTGAAGAGCTGGAGGAGAGAGAGAGTGGCGGGGGGGGGGGGGGGGGGGGGGGTTTAGGTTTAGCAGTTAGGTCCCTCAGAAATTAGGAAATTGCACTCCCTATTTAAAACAATCTATAAATTACAAACTAATATACTAACAATTCAATTAATTGCAAACACTATTAAAATAATTCGAAAAATTACAAAATGCTATTAAAACATTTAAATAAATTACAAATTGATATTTTTAATATATAAACTTATTTAAAATCATTTAAAAATTCTAGAAAAATTCCTAAAAATCTAAATAATTATTTTAAGGCTAATTTGTCACAAAAAATTAATTAACACTAATTAAAAATGAATTTTGAAAAACAGGGGCTTACACGAACCCTCCAGTCCTGGTAGCCCCGGTTGCTGGAAGACCATTCTTGCTCTATGTACGAGCGATAGAACATTCTCTCGGTGCTCTGCTCGCACAAAATAATGATGCAGGCCATGAACAAGCTATATATTACCTCAGCCGAATGATGATGGGGCCAGAGCATCGATACACTATCGTAGAGAAAGAGTGCCTTGCTCTGGTTTTCGCCATTCAGAAGATGCGACACTATGTCACGGGACAAACCATCTACGTCATATCAAGAGTCAACCCCCTCAGGATCCTCATGACTAAACCAGGTGCACTCAGCTCTCGCCTCGCTACCTGGGCGATATTACTGTCCCCCTACCACATGATCTTCGTCCCGTAAAAGGCTGTTAAAGGTCAATCTCTGGCAGACTTTTTAGCAGATCATCCAGGTTCGAAATCAACCAAAATAGACGAAGAGATTCCAGACGAGGTCCCCAATTCAAATGTGGCCTCCCATGATACCATATGGCGAATGTTCTTTGATGGCGCTTTTAGAACTGGTCCCAAGGGCAACATCGTCGCTGGAGTCGGAGTAGTGCTGGTTTCTCCCACCGGGCTGGTGATCAATCGAGCTTATTCCCTCATAGAGCCCTGTTCAAACAATGTGGCCGAGTACAATGCTTTGGTCATTGGCCTCCGACTTGCAAAAGAGCTGGGGGTAGAGCAACTTGAAGCATACGGCGATTCACATTTAATCGTCAATCAGATCCGGAGTTCATACGAAGTTCGCCATGAAGACATGATCCCCTATCACCAAATAGCAATTGACATCATCTCGTCCCTGGAGGGGTTCTTCATAGAGCACGTTCCCAGGCTCCAGAACATTGAAGCCGATGCCCTAGCAGGCCTTGCCGATTCCTTAGCAGTTTCGAATCATGTTCATCATCTAGTTGACATCATAGGCCGTGAGTTGGTCTATCCCAGGAATAATGTTCAATGTGTTGAGAGTTACTCCGCGCTGACAGTCGACGAAGCACCAGACTGGAGACAACCATTCATTGACTTCGTAGTCTACGACATCCTGCCAGAGAATCCGAAGGAAGCCACTTCTATCAGAAGACGTTCCCTCAGATTCTTCTATGATACAGAGACGAAAATGCTATATCGGCAATCATACGATGGATTACTACTTCGATGTCTGTCGAATATAGAAGCCAAAAAAGTCGTGCGTGAAGCTCACGATGGCATCTGTGGGGCCCATCAGTCTGGCCCAAAACTACAAGATCGCCTTTGCCGAATGGGCTACTACTGGCCCACGATGGTTACAGACGCAATAGACTATGCAAGAAAATGCAAAGCCTGTCAAGTCTACGCAAATTTTATCCACCAGCCCTCCGAGTTTCTACACCCGACGGTGGCATCCTGGCCATTCGAAGCATGGGGAATGGAAATCATTGGTCCGATCACTCCATCTTCGTCCAGAGGACATCGCTTCATACACGCAATCACAGATTACTTCTCCAAATGGGCGGAGGCTGTTCCGCTGGCAGAAGTGAAGACTTCAAACGTGATCAGCTTCCTCAAGCATCACGTCATCTATTACTTTGGACTGTCCCGAAGGATCATCCATGATAATGGTCCGCAGTTCGCAAGCCACGCTTTCTATCGGTTTTACGACAAACACCGAATCCAGAATATTGCTTCAACACCATACAACCCGGCGGCTAATGGTCTGGCTGAAGCATTCAATAAAACAATCATCAAGCTTCTCAAGAAGTTCGTGTCATCAAACAAACGCGACTGGAATAAAAAGCTCGGCGAATGCTTATGGGCGTACCGTACTACAGTACGAACTGCCATCGGGAATACACCATTCTATCTGGTATACGAAAGCGAGGCAATTCTTCCACTGGATACTCAAATCCCCTCGCCCCGTGTTGCTCTCACATACCGATTGACGACAGATGATAATTACCATCGCCGACTACAAGAGTTGGAGGCCCTAGATGAGAAGCGCTTGTTAGCTCAACAACGAATCGAGCTGTACCAGGCACGTATCTCCGGAGCCTTCAACAAGAAGGTTAAAATCAGAACATTCCAAGTGGGCGACCTCGTTCTCGCAGTTCGGAGGCTGATGGTTATGACTCACAAAACCGCCGACAAGTTCCAGCCAAAGTGGGAAGGCCCGTTCATCATCGATGCTGTATTCTCCAATGGAGCTTACCGCCTCGCAAAACAAAATAGAGACTTGCTTATATTGTCCATCAATGGCTAGTTCCTAAAGAAGTATTACGTCTAAAACGATATTCGCCAAGGTATTGAGTTACGTATCCGCCGGTACCACTGAACTCACATCCCGCCGTCAAATCTGCTAAGGTGTTGAGTTACGTGCCCTGTGGTACCGCTGAACTCACATCCCGTCTACAAATCTTCCAAAATAATGAGTTACGTGCCCTGTGGTACCGCTGAACTCACATCCCGACTACAAATCTTCCAGAATGACGAGTCATGTACCCTCTCGTACCACTGAACTCACATGACGACTCTAAATCTCCCAGATTGTCGAGTTATGTACTTGCAGGTACTGCTGAACTTACACTCTGGTCACTATAGATGAATCTATATCGCGTCTTTTAGGTAGTAAGTCATGTATGATTATACCTCTGAATTTTCTTCCTAAAGGAGCTCCCTCCTCACGATCCAATACCCGCACTTTCAGTGCACAAAAAGGGTAACATATCCACAGATCTTCCGAAACAACCACGTCGATGTCACCTCTGAGTTGTTTCCCTTCCATCAAAAACAAACTGCCCCTCACATAGAATTACCACGTCCTCATTACCTCTGAGTTGTTCTATGTTCCCTTCATGGAGCCCACTCCTGCCATGTACTCATTACCTCTGAGTGGGAAGGCTCCATCGAAGAAACCCTCATATTTACCACGTCCTTATTACCTCTGAGTAAGTATGTTGGTTCTCTCTCGACTTATTATCCGTACCAAAAAAAAAACCAGGGTACGCCAAGGATAATAGGCCCACAAATGTCCTCTGTTGACCATAAATGCTGTACTAGGTTTCCTAGTACATGCCCCTAACTTCTCATCATGTCCCGGGGGCCCAGTTGCTCCATGGCATTCTTTCTCCCGATACCAGGAACGCCCATAGCCACCCTACTGTGGAATTGTTCCAAGTATCCCTGTCAACTTGTTATCTGTACCTAAAACCAAGGTATACCCAGGATAACAAGTCCACAAACAGCTCCCCAGTGGGGCAAATACCACAACACCACAAACACAATAAGCAGTACAAATAAAGGGTAGAATAAAGCATACTCTTTTATTTGAAAGGCAAAAGTACTACATGTTCTGGGGACCACGTCCCTCTCAAGAAAGGAAAAGAACGAAAATAAAAGAAGAAAAAAAGTCGACTATGGTTCGGCGATACATAACTCCATGAGACGGTCTCTCAGCAAGACAGTCGACCGCTCGAACCCCTGCTTGGCCCTACGCTCGGCCTCCTGAGCCAACCGCTCCGCATCTTCTAGGTACGCATGGGTCCGCCAGCCCTCCTCGAGCTTCTTCAAAACACGCTCCAGACTAACAGAAGCTCGGAAGACCTTGTCGGCCTCTTGAACAATCAGCTCTTTGTCCACGCGGGAAGCTTCAAGCTCAGACTCCAAGAAGGCCAGCTTCCTCTGGAGTTCAAGGATCTGCTCCCGTGTATCAATTATTCTGCGAGAGGCGGCCGCTTCCCGAGCTATGCAATCCTCGCTCCTGTGGCTCAGTCGATCATATTGAAGAGATAGGTCACCGAGGTCCTTCATTATAGCCGGCTTGGACTTATCTCGTGTAGCCTTTACCTTCTCCAGGACAGTGGTAAGGAAGCTCCGCTCCTGATCTATTGCTGCAGACAAATCAGCTTGCCTCAGCGCTTGAAGCTGGGCCACGAGCTGATCAGCCTCTAACAATTTGGGTTCCAGAAGTGCAGCTATCCCTGCCCCACCAGGGAGGGCTTTAAGAATATCAATTTGGCCTCGGGCACATTGTCGGGCCAAAGCAAAGGGGGTCCCCCGCTCTACAGCAGCTTCGACCCCTCTCTTCAAGTGGTGGTAGAAACTGTCAACTACATCCTGTGACGCCTCATCCAGAACTTTCGTAGAGGACGACGTCAGAGGAAGTGTAGCTGGCAGTGTCGAAGGAGATACGCCAGAACCTGCCGTCCCTGCCACCAGGGAAGCAAATTCTGAACGAAAAGACACATGGATTGTAGCTAACTCCTCCTCCGCAGCCCGAAGAACCTGGAGACTCGGAAAAGCAGAGAGGTAGACCCCCGAAGCCACATGAGCAAAGGAGGATGCATGGACCATTGCTCCATGCCCCGGCTGTGCCGCCATCCGATCTCCCGAACTCGAGCCAGTGGGAGGCCCCTCAATATAAGTCAGGAAACGAGGGGGCATACTCCCTCCCGCCGGATTCCCGCTGGTAGAGCCTTCCCTGACAATATCCGTCATCAGCAGTGAAGAGGCGGGACCTGAATGTCCAGAGCAACCATCAATCAGCATAACCCGAAGGATGTGATGATAGAGCGAATGGGCCTCCTCACTAGTCAAAATTTGGCTTATCTTACCAGGGGTGGGTTGTGGAAGCTGAGGCTCGCTCACAATCGCCATCGTCCCCTCGCCAGTAACCACCAAGCCGAATTCAGCTGGCTCTTCTGCCCCAGCCGCCCCGGAAGGAGATACGACTGGATCAGCGTCACCTTGATAAAATTCAGCAGTTTCGGGGACAGGTTCATCGGAGCCCCCGTCGTCTTGGGTCGAGACCTCAGCAACGTGAGATCCCTCAGCCGCCGTCGAGAGAGCCCCGACAGAAATAATCTCGACACACATATCATTGATCAAAGTGTTCAGGGCCGGATCGACTTCAGAAACAATGGCCGATTTTCGAGATTCCTCTTCTTCTGACGCCTACGAGAGGAAAGAAAAATGATTAAGGTCAAAGTTCAGGAGAAAGGAAGAGCTGAATGAAGATGATAGTAACTCGATTTACCTTCGAAGCAGGGTCGACGTCCTTGCTTCTCTCCTTTATAGTTAGCTTGCGACGTCTGGTCGCAGCCCATTTCCGGAAGTAAGGAATACCGCCAACAGGGAAGATTTTCCTGCTATGTTTTCGTACAGGACCAGGTGTAACAGGCGGCTGATCCACCACCATTTTATTTGGCACGACAGGTGGCTGATCCGCCACTATCTTATCTGACGTAACAGGCGGCTGATCCGCCCCAACATCTTCCACCGAAAGGGAAGAGTTATCTGCCTTATGCTCATCATTCTCTTCGTCCGCAGTGGTGGACTCCGAGTCAGGTACGAGAACTGTGTTCGCCTTCCTCTTCCTCTTCTTAGACCCCTTGGGCTTCTCCGTCAAGCCAGTACCCACGATGAAACTTGTACTCGGGTCGAAATTAACAGGAGGCTTGCTTGCCATAATATGGTATAGGGCTGCCATATACAAAATCTCTCCTGGCACCTCACCATCAGGAACTGAAAAGGTAGTTCGGGTATGAACCATGTCATAATAATGCCATGTCCTGATACCATCCAGGACGCTACCTTCAAAGCCCAGGCAAGAGCTGGGACTGCCAAAAAATAGCTGGCTATACCCAAATTGGCATGAGAACCTGCTGGGCAAGTAGGGCTCCAAGTAGACGTTGTTGCGGTTACGATATACTAGGTGCGTTGGACGGATGTTGTGCAACCAGAGGAGCAGTTTCTCGGGCAAAAGGAGAGGAGGTTCGGTACCATCAACATGAACGCTCCTCACTTCTTCAGTAGTAAAACGAGGAACAGACACAAAAAAGTCGTACCCATCCACTCTCGTCAGCGCTCTCCGACAGGCTGGCATGGTGCTGTACTCCCAGGGCTGATGGTGGAATCGGAAAATGAAAGCGTCATCAGCCGTAATGCCATCTTCTGCTCCAAGCCTCATCAAAGACCGGCAGTGCATTAAAAGCCACCCCATTAGATAATGGTATGGCAGCTCTACGCTCAAAATCCATCGCCGTGTCACGGGCGATGACCTTGGACGAAAAGACGCGAAGGCCGTGGTGTATGCTGCACACCATGGCCGAAAGAAGGGCCAATTTGACCCTAAAAACTAGCTTTACGGTGGGAAGGATAAAGTGGCGACTGATCCTCTTAATAGAACTTGCCCCTTCGGAGACTACGCAGTTCCGTAGCCACACCATCAGAAATCCTGTAAGGAGTGCCTTCTCCGACAGTCGCTGAGTACCATGATAAAAATAACTAAAGGAGTCAGTTTTACTCCCAAATGTGTCGCCCGTGGACTTCGACCTCTTGGCAGCCGACACCAGGTTTTGTACCTCCTCCTGAGTTTGAGGATCTCGGGAAGAAACCCGGCCTGAGGTGCCTAGTATGAAAAGGTATGTGACCCAGGTCGTGGTATGGGGAATGCTCCCTTCCGAGCTACCATCCTTCTTGATAGCCGTCTGGTGACAAATACTGTGGTGACATAACAATTCCCGATACACGGCAACAAAGCCCGGGAACTGCCTATCCAAATCTTCGAGCTCTTCGCTCGTAGGGGTGTACACTTCAAAGACCTCTTCCCTCCAAGGCAGCTTGGAAATAACGTACATCTCGTGGAGAGCAAGTCCCAGCTCCCCTCCAGGCGTGAAGAAGGTGCCCATCCTTCGGTTGTACATCTCCAGAAGAGCCATGAACAACGGTTTATTTATGGGTAGACCATGACAGGTGCCCCGAATGGCGTGGTAGAGGCCGATCTCACGCAGGAAAGCCTCATACTTCCGCAGAATCCATGTGGTCAAGTTGGCCCACGTAGGGATAGTGTTTATCCAGTTCACCAACGCCAACCGGCCGACGAGATAAGACCATTTCCGAGCAAGCTGGTTCAAGAAGGTATCCGCTTGGGTAAACATGAAATTGGGACCCGTTACGTTTATGAAGGTACCCAGAGCAAGTCCCATCACGTACCGACTGACCGGTTCCCTTCCCGGATACGCTGACCCCAAATTCCTATTGTAATGGATGTTTCCCACAAACATCCTCGACTTGCCTGGAGTGAAGGAGTCTACCATCTTTCTGTCTAGCGGTAGCATATTGAACCAGGACAGAGGAAAATAACGCTCTATCGGAGGGATATGGATCTCCACCCCGTCAAGAGTAAAGTCCCAGCTCTCGGATATATCCAGCGCCCGGGTGTTCTTCACAGACAAAGCATCCCTAAAGAGGAACGCAGGCTTCAGGTATTCCCCCTCCAATTGCCCCGAGTTTATCATGGCGCAGAGGAAGTGAAAGGACTACTTCTTGATGGCATTCAGCCTCTCCAAAGGCTCTTTTGGGAGCTGGTTCGTCATATACTCGACTATATGATCATACCTATAGCCCATAGCAGATTGGGCGCGCCCCACCAGAAGTTCTCCAGCAGCATTCACTGGCAGATTCACTGAAGAAGGAAAGAAAGAAACAAATCAAAAGATGGCTAAAACGAAACTACTGATTACTTTGGCTTACATGAGCTTATGCGTCTCTATTTAAAGACGCACTCATGCGGCTCTATTTAAAGACGAGCTTATGCGGCTCTAATTTAAAGACGAGCTTATGCGGCTCTATTTAAAGACGAGTTTATGCGGCTCTATTTTAAAGACGAGCTTATGCGGCTCTGTTTAAAGACGAGCTTATGCGATTCTGTTTTAAAAGAGCTCATGCGGCTCTGTTCAAATATGAGCTTATGCGGCACTGATTAGCGTAAGCTTATGCGGCTCTGTTTAGCGTGGGCTTATGCGGTTCTACTTAGCGGAGCATTATGCGGCTCATTTCAGAGGAGCTCATGCGACTCGATTCAGCACAACCTTATGCGGCCAATCCAGACGAACTTATGCGGTCCTGTTTGAGAGGGCTTCATGCAGCTCGATTCAGAGGGACTCATGCGACTCTGTTCGAAGGGTCATTATGCGGTTCAGTTTATGAAAGCGTCTATACAACTCCCATGCGGCACGGACATGGGGTATACCCCCATGCGGTTCGGACATGGGATATACATGTGGCCCATACAATTTGAACAGTCCGACGAAAACGTTGAACAGATCATTAAAGGCTTGTGCATAAAGCATGCAACAGAGCCGTCTTTGTTAGGGTTTCGAAGTATACGATCTTCCCAGACCCTTACCAGCAATGGTGGGGTGAATGTCGGGGTGAACTTCAGGTGCCGTGGCTGACGAAGAAGCCACTCCCTTACCCTTCGTCGCAGCCGCAGCCTTGGAAGACTTGGGGGCCATTGTTGACTGATGCGGAGAAGGAAGACGAAGACAACAAGAAGAGTTGAAGACGAGAGAAAGTAAAGAAGTCTCTCTACCCAAAAGACGCTCTTATTTATAGGCAGAAAGGTGGGGACGCTTTGATCCGCATGCTGTAAAAAAGTGACTCTTCAGTCATCGAGGCAAATCCGAAGCAAATCCGAACCGACCCTTGGGATCCTGTCCCAAAAGGTGGCTTTAAATCCAAAGCAAATCAAGGGTAATAAATGAGATGCATACGTGGCAGAAAGACGTGGCAGAGAGCCTATGCAGCCAGACAATCTATGCGGCCAGAAACGACCCATGCGGCTAGGGAGTCCATGCAGCTAAGAAATCTATGCGGCTAGGAAGTCCATACGGCTAGGAAGTCCATGCGGCTAGAATACCCTATGCGGCCAGAAGAGCTTATATATAGCCATGCTTCTTATTCAAAGTATTTCAATTTTTCAAATTGAAAACTTTGAAGGGGGTCTTGTAGAAGCATGGAAAAGGACAAGAAAAGTCCATGCGGCTTGAAACAAAAGGAGCCTCATGCGGCTCAGGAATCCTTCAGAACTTTATGTGGCTCGAGACTCCCCAACAGCTCCATGTGGCTCAGACAAGGACACGTGGCCTTACGCTGTCCGCTTCTACAGCTGGCCATAAAGCAGCCTCTTAATTAATTGTTCTGACGCAATGAATGACCGCTCTGACACAATGAATGACAGCTCTGACATAAAGCTGAAGTAATGATGGCGTGCTCCTTGGGAAAAAAAGAAAATCTTTTATAACTGGCAGGATCTGCCGAGTCCCAAGCATCCCTAGGCGGCTGCCCGCCTCATGCGGCTGCCCACCTTTATGCGGCTGCCACCCCTATACGGTCGCCCTCTTCATGCGGCTACCCGTTTCATACGGCTGCCCGCCTCATGCGGCTGCTACCCCCATGCGGCTGCCCACTTCATGCGGCTGCCCGCTTCATGCGGCTGCGACCTTCATGCGGTTGCCCACTTCATGCGGCTGCCCACTTCATGCGGCTGCCTCCTTCATGCGGCCGCCTCCTTCACGAAGCTGTCACCCCCATGCGGCGGCTACCTTCATGCGGCTAGGAATCCGGGGGGCCACCCGTATTCGGTTCACTTAGACTGCACTCATGCGGCTCTGCCAGACTCCCCGCTCATGACGGTTGAGACACGTGGCGGCCCTCGCGATAGTTGAGACACGTGGCTGTCTTATCTCCTCGAAATTATGGATGCTCGCAAATCCTGACAACCATATTTAGTGCAATCACCATTATTACTCAGATCAAATCAGATTTGTTGTGATTAAGCAAATTGGACACGTGGTGGGAGATCCGAGCTCGTCATGACAAATTACAAAGATTCATTACAATCAACATTAATTGCCCATACAGATTTGGCGCAATCAAGAATCAATTGCCCAGATGTAATGTAATCAAGATTAATGGCCCAGATTATTGGCCGCCGACTTTTCAAGGGACAATCATTGTAAACCCTAATGATCACATCCCCAATCCTATAAATAGCAAGGTGCCATTTCCTTGCAAAAAACCCCGGATCCAGAACAGAAAAATATAGCAAGGTGCTATTCCCTTACAAGAGAGATCCTCTCCACCCGGCTGGACACACAGAGAGACAAAGGCACGTACAGAAGTGTCTTCCCACAGAGCCCGGGAGCATTTTTTCATCAGAGCCAAGGCTACGTCCGATCGTCCGAGTAAGGCAGAGTTGCCGTCACTTTCCCGAGCCTCTACCGTCACCCCCCAGAAAAAACTAAACAATTGTACTTAGATTGCTGTACATAGGTTTTCGTTCCTAAACTTTCTTTGTACGAGCGAGTTTGTATTGTGAAATAAAAGTCCAGTCCTCCTATATAATTATTCTGTTCTTTTATAATCAATGACAAACAACAAGCCCTGCAGACCATCCAGGCTATCCGGACGCAATTAGGGATTGAGTTCATGTGGGTACATCGTCCAGGAAACACATGTACCCTTAAGTAGCTTTGAGGGTGCAAAACATGACAGTGTGCTGGAAATGTGCCCTACTCGACGGCAGGCTACAGATCCCAAGTGGGGCGCCCAGATAATGGAATTGCCTGTAGCTGGGGAAATCTCTTCATGACTACTAGATTATTCTAGTTATTAGCCTTAGTTGTATTCAGTAGGTACCCATGACCGTGGTACTCAGGGGTCCCTGTCCTAGACATAATGTAAGACAAGATGGGTTCATTTATACAAGCACAATCGTCCACGGTGTCTAGGTCATTCATTCTTGTCATGTCAAGCTAGCCGTCGCAACAGCATATCGAGATATATCATGTCAGGTTTATCATGTCAAGTTTATCATGTCAAGTTTACTTGTCAGGAGTGCGCCACGACGGGCCACTATCATGTCATGTTACTTGTCAAGAGTGCACCATTACGGGTCACTGTCGTGTTCAGGGAACATGTACAGAATATCATAGTACAAGCATTCCATCAAGAGACCCAAGTTATATAAGCATCATTGTAACACTCCAATATAAATAAAGGGGTACAAGGTTACGAGAAAAGCCATGCAGCAAGGAGGAGAGTCTCATGCGGCTCGGGGAAACACAAGCTCATGCGGCTCAGGCGGACGGGCATATGCGGCTGATAGGAATCGGGCTCATGCGACTGGAAATGAATGGGTCGCATGCGGTTCAGGTGACTGGGCATATGCGGCTATGGGAGTCAAACTCATGCGGCCAGAAAGGGAGGTCCTATGCGGCGGGGGAGATGGATGCATATGCGACTGGGGATCATATGCGGCTGGGAGTTCAAGTCCATCCGGCTCGGAGGATCAGAAGTTCATGCGGCTGACGGGGCAGAGCGCATGTGGTTGGAAATGAAGGGTTCTTATGCGGTTGGAGGGAATAGGGTTTTCATGCGGCTGGAGGACAGTTCATACGGCATAGGCCATGCGGCCAAGTCATACAGCAAAGACTATGCGGCCAGGAAGATAACTTGCCGCATAAAGGCTATGAGGCTAAGTTCATGCGGCTGAGAATTGTTCTTCTTCTCCATTCTTTCGAGAAGAAGAACCATACAAGCCATGGCTCCCTAGCTCCATAAATTCTTCAACCAGAGTCCAAATCCGAACTTCCATAGGTCAAAATGGGGTAGAACAAAATTTTCTACAATATGGAACCATCAGAACTTGATAATAAGCAGATTAAATAGATCAAAACCCAAAAAATCCGAAAATAAAATAAACTTAGATCTATAAGCAATGAGCCATGAAAATTAAAAATGCTAAGTACTAAAGTATTTTAGAATACTGTGAAGAAAAGAATAGAACAATAAAACTTGAGTTCCTCCATGAAGCAAGTTGCACTTGCCTAAGCTCTCCTGGTAGGTGGAGAGAATTAATGGAGGAAGAAGAAAAAGTGAAAGAGGAGAGAGAAAGGAGGTTGGTGACTTAAATGATGGATGGTGGTATGTGGGGTTCATGTTAACCCAAACCCAATCGAACCCAACCAAACAAAACTAAGCCAAGCCAAGCCACACTAGGATGAGCCCAAAATAAGCTAAACTAGGATCAAGACAAGCATGACAAGTCTAACTACAGGTCAGAATTCCATACACGTATACAAAATACGTAATACGAACCACGTGCATTACAACTCTACCCACCTTAAAAGAATTCTGTTCTCGAAATTTAATCAAGAGTCTAGAGAGGCGAGGACAAGCTATACTAAGCAATCAATCAAACAATCAATTATGCAAGCAAGAAATTTGAAGGCATAAGGAAGAGGGAAGACATCCTGCTAGGAACCTCTCTGCCGGTTCTGAATCTGAGCTTGGACCTGGGCATACTGCTGGGGTCTTTGCTGCTGGAAGACTTGTGCCTGAGGCAACAATGGCCTCGGAGGCTGGTACTACTGTTGTACTGGTGCTGGTGCCCTAACCGATGGACTGGTTAGGTTCACTGACGATGAACTGGCCCTATTCGGGCAGGATCCTATCTTGTGATCCGGTGCCCCACAAGTCAAACACAATCCCTGTGCTCTGTGACACTCCGAAACAACGTGTCCTGGCTTCCCATAATATGAGACCCGTCTCACTGTATCGGTATTTTATATGGATACGTGTTTATTTGAGCCGTATTTCATATTTATCGATTTGTGTGAAATTTTAAAATTTCCTACGTATAGGATTTTATGACTTGGTTTAACTTGGATTTGGTTTTATTTGGTTCGGTTCCACTTTGACTTGGTTTGGTTTAGTTTGATTCTTTATGAGATGAGGTGTATGGTTTAGATTGAGTGGAGAGGAATGAATGATGGAGATCACTTGAGCTTGTTATATAAGCCACTTTTCTCTCTCCCTTCTCATTCACCATCATTCATTTCTTTTCCACCAAACCCTAGCCATTAGAGAGAGGCAAGTACACCTTGTCGAATGTTGAACGATTTTAATTTCGTTTGTTCCATTCTCTTTATTGTTAAATTCTAAGCATGTTTAGAACTTGGAGTTTTTAATTTTATCGGGTGGATAGTGGTAGATCTAGCTTTGTGGTATTTTCGGTTTTCATGGGTTTTGATCTGTCAAACTTGTATATTTTTGTCAACTGATGGTTCCATGTTATAGAGTATTTCGTTCTACCCCATTTTGACCTATGGAAGTTTGGATTTGGGCTCCGGATGATAGAGTTATGAAGCTTGAGAAGTAGGCTCTCATGGTGTTCTTCTTCTCGAAATTTTGGAGAAGATGAACTTTGCTTGACTTGACCGCATGAATATTTCATGCGGCAAGTGTTCTTTTCAGCCGCATGACTGGAAGTACCTTGAGTCGCATGAGGGCCAAACTCATCTAGCCGCATAATACTCCGCTCCTCTTGAGCCGCATAGACTTGCCTTCTGCTAGCCGCATGAGAACTTCTTCCCGAGCCGCATGTGCCTTCTGGTCCTGCTAGCCGCATATGTCTCCTTCACCCTGAACCGCATAAGGGCCGCTTTCTGCTGGCCGCATGGGACCCACTTGACTCCGGCCGCATATACCTGATTGATAGCCGGCCGCATGAGACCTGTCCCCCGCTAGCCGCATATGTTCTGCTCCCTCCGCCAGCCGCATGAGCTGCTCTTGTTCCGAGCCGCATGGACTCTTAATTCCTCCGACCCGCATGAACTTCTTCCCCATCCGTATGAACCCGACTCCCTCCGCTAGCCGCATGACCCTTCCATTCCGAGGCGCTTAGGCTGCTCCCTCCCCAGCCGCATGAGATCATTCCTGGCCGCATATGCCTGAGCCGCATAGCTCTCCTATAGCTCTGTGTACTGTTATTTTATTATTAATTTGTCCATGTCTTGTAACGTCCTGTGTAACTTGAGTTCCTATAGCGTACACCTTACCCTATTGTATATTTTTTTACGTCCATTTTATATCCTTACGCCTTTTGTCCCGAACTTGATAATCCCAATTTGATTGACATGATTGAAATGACAATTGTACCTGGCATGGTGTGACCAAGAACTGACATGCTTGATAGTGGCCCGCCGTGGTGCACTCCTGACATGATAACTTGACCTGCTATATATGACACGACAGTGACCCGTAGTGGTGCACTCTTGACAAGTACCCTGACAATGCTCGATAGTGGCCCGTCGTGGCGCACTCTTAATAAGTAATAATGATAATGATAGTGGTCCGTCGTGGTGCACTCTTGACAAATCAATTTATTGGCCTGGACACCGTGGATGATTGTGCTTGTATAAACTACTAGTCCGGTTGTGTCTTGCATCATGTCTAGGGCATGATCCCTGAGTACCATGGTCAGAGATTCATACTAAATCTGGCTAGGTTAATGACTAGATTGATTAAATAGTTCATGAAGAATTTCCCAGTTACCTGTTGCCCCTTTGGTCCCGGCCTTATATATATATACATGGGATTTGTTGCTATCCGTCGAGATGAGCGCACTTCCAGCCCGCCGTCGAGTGTGGTACCTTAGGACACATGTATCTTACTACAGTGTGTCTGCTATATCATGCTATCTTTTCCTTTTCTTGCTGGGATCACTCAGGTAGTAACAAACAGGTAACCGGACTTGGAATTCTCATTGCATCTTGCTAGTAACTAGGCCTGTGATAACCCTAGTTAGTTAAAGTATCAAGCCGTACTTATTGCTTGGCCGTAAATGTTGGATGGAGTTCAGTCTGTCTAGTCTTGTCTTGATCTTGTACATGATTGTTACATGTCCTGATTTCTTATTTTATCTTGCCGATAAATGGTGGGAGAAACCAAGTTCTGTTCAGACGAAGGGTTACAACCTCGGTCCTTGTTTGGTTTACGGGTTGTAACCTGGTTATCTGAATAGTCCCATGGTTATCCCATCGTATATCACCTTTCCAGTCTAAGTCTTGTCTAGATCCAGTTCCTAATTGTTCCAGGATAATGATTGCAATGATTGTCACTCTAATGTATTATACTCTATATTGTCACTCTATGATTGTCACTTAATGATTGTCACCTCTAGCAATAAATGATCAGAGACCAAGTTCTGTTCAGACGAAGGGTTATAATTCCGGTCCTTGTTTGGTTTAAGGGTTGTAACCTGGCTTCCGGAACAGTGCCTTCGTCCTCTTTTCGTATATTGCCTGGATCTATTTATTTAACATGTTCTCCAGTTTACTTTATGTCAAATGATGATTTACTTACTTCCTATGTTCGGAATAAGTGTATTGGTACTGCACGAATCTCGATCCTTCTTTACTTATTGCTTTTTCTCCCTGTTGATTCCCTATGACTGCTGGTTTTAAGTTCATAGTTCGGCCTCCTTTGTGGTACTTGCTATTTGGGGTCTGACCCCACTGGTTTTGCATGGCCAGGTTCTAATAGAAGAGCCCGAAGGATCTACCGCACCATCTACTCGACGGTGACCAGCCGGAGCACCAGAGTGCCTCAGTGGGTTTCTTCTTCATTCTCCCACTGATATGTAAATTCTCCTCTTGTAACGTTTAGCCCCGAGCACGTGTTTAGCTCGTGTTTTGGTATTTTTCTTGATATTGTAGCCTACGGGCATAAACATGATATGTGTATTCTAGACTATAGCTAGTCCTTATCATGTACGACTAATACTCTAGCTAGTCCTCAGTTCTGTGGTACTGGCTTCATGATCAGTCATGTATATATGGTTCGGGACGCCTTACTATTGTATGTATGATGATCGTACTCCTTGCTCTTGTATAATTGCCTGTGATTGAGATACCTAGGATTGTTAAACCATAGGATTGACTGATGGCTTGTAGAGTAACCCCCATGTCTTGACAGCTTATACGTGATTTCAGAGTATTAACGTACTTTGGGATTGCGTAGCTGGCTATGTCTGCCCCTGCTCTTCTGTATTCCGGTTCTGGGGCGTGACACATAATGAGTGCAGCCCATTGCGAAAGACTGCTTCTGCTTCTGTTGCTGAGGGGACTGTAGGTCCTAAAAATCAAGTTGTACCCATCAACAAAACAGTAAAAATCAAATTATGCATCCTTCAGATGAACTGCGCTGGAGACAGATTGCGCAATGACTCAACTGTGCAAGCTGAACTGCGTACCCATCCAAGCGCGCTAGCTGACGTGGCCACATCATCATTACCTAACAGAAAATCAGATCTTCTGACAGCTGACAGCCCGAAGAACGAGGAAACTGTTCATTTCTCGTACAGCACAGCGCTCGAGGACAGCTGTACAGCCAGCACAGTCTACCAGCCCACTCGAAGTGCAGTTCAATCCCAGCGCAGTCCAAGCCTAGCGCAGTCTGATGCTAGCACAGTTCATATGGCGCAGTCCATCAAGACAACTGAAATTCTGTACGTGGCATTCATGCCATAAATTGCTCACCACGTGGCAACCGTCTGTACACGATCATGCGTATTTCAATCAAATAATGCCATGTGTCCAATACAGTTGGCCCACGATCAAGTAACTGCCAGCACAGTCTGATGTCTGCGCGGTCCAATGCATACACAATCCATCTTGCGCAATCCAGAATAACTAAAAATTAGTTATTTCCAGAACTATATAAACAGAGTTTCAAGTCCTTCCTAGGGGGGATCATAGGGATCAGAAAAATCAGAATCAAGAGCAGAGAGTTCAGGAGTTCTTGCCAAAGTGCTGTTGCATTCTTCAGAGGCTACTGCCTTCAACTTCAGAGGCTACCGTCTTCGAAGTTCACATCGTCCAAGGGATAAAGCGATCGTCTTCAGATCGAATTCCTACAGTTGTACTTTTCCAGAATTCAAATTGTAATATCTTTACAAAGTTTATGAAATAAAGATCAACTTTTGTTTTTGCAGGGACGTCGGAGTCGAATGCTGAACCGACGTAACCGAATCTGCCCTTTGGGGAACTCTAATAGTCAAAGCCCTAGCTTCCGGGACTGGTGATGAAGACTGGATCATCTGGCCGTGAGATCGCTTCCGACCTCCGGTCCTGTCCACTATCCTCTGGAAGGTATACTCATGCCTCCTAGCTGCCCTCAATACCGCATCGAAAGTCTGATGCTCAAAATGCTCTACGGCCAGTAAAATCTCTAAGTGAAGTCCCTGCTGGAACCGCTGGGCTCTGTCGAACTCGGTCGCTACCAAGGTGGGAGCAAACCGACTAAGCCTGGAAAACTCGGCCGCATATACATCGACCGTCCTGCCCATCTGCTTCAGATTGGTGAACCTCGTCTGTAGGTCGTATCGAGCTACAACATCGAAGTACTTGGCCCGGAATCTCTCACGAAATACTGTCCAGGCAATGGGCGCCATTAATCCAACAGCCTGTGCCGTCCACCAGCTGCGGGCTAGATCCAATAACTGCAGGCGCACCACGACCACCTTCTCATCTTCTGGGGTCTTCGCTGCCTCCAATATCACCTCTGTGTCCTGAAACCACGCATCAGCAGCGATAGCATCTTCGCTGCCATCGAAGAATGGAGGGTTCAGGCGCTTGAAACTGTTCGCTGTGCTATTTCCATGATGTCCACATCTGCCCAGAGCATCTGCCACTGCCTGATGCAAGGCATCTCCTCGACGATCCTGCGATGCAAGCAACTCCCTGATAAGTCCAACCAAAGCTCCATCATCCTGCCTTGCAGGCTGGGCTGGCTGTACTGGGGGTTCTGGATCTCCCGGAGGCATGACCCGGGTGTAATGCCTGTGGTTCGTATTACGTATTTCTGGGATACGTGTACGTATTTATTCTTGTATTGCATGATTCCTTGTTTAGTTTTCTTCATGGCTTGACTTGGTTTATTCCTGGTTCGGGTTGGTTGGTTCAGCTTGGCTTGGTTTTGATTGGGTTCATGATGAACCCAAGGTGAACCCCTACCTACCACCACCATTTGTATTTATTAGCCCTCTTCATTCTCTCTCTTCATTATTCATCTTCTTCTTCCTCATTTACTCCCTTCACCTACCAAAGAGAGAAGAGAGAGGTCTAGGCAAGTGCACCTTGCCACCACTTGAGAACCACTTTTTATTTGTCTATTAGCTAGATTAGGCCATGGTGATCAACATTAGAACTTGATATTTTGTGATTTGGAGTCTCCATTGTTCTAGATCTAAGTTTCTTCTATTTTCGGTTTTGTATGGTTTTGATCTATTTGAGTTGTATTTTTATGGGTTTTGATGTTCTTATGTTGGAGGAAATTAAATTTCACCCAAGATAGAACTTTGCAAAGTCGAATTTGGACTTATTTTGACCAAGTTATGGACTTTTGAAGCTTTGGTTTAACCATGGAGTTCTTGCTGATTTGGAGAAGACAGTGAGCAGTGCGCGAGCTTTTTAGCTTGTGCCACTGAGTTGCGCACGCTCTTTAGCGCAGTGCAGTCCCCATACGCTGCCTTTTGGGAGCGTATGACTCGCATACGCTCGCTTGCTTGACAAGGAGTCGATGGACCCCATACGCTGCCTTTGGGAGCGTATGACTCGCATACGCTCGCTTGCTTGACAAGGAGTCGTATGGACCCCATACGCTGCCTTTTGGAAGCGTATGACTTGAGCGTAGCCAGACCTGAGCGTGGCTTGACCTGAGCGTGGCTTGACCTGAGCGTAGGTTGGCTTGAGCGTATAACTTTTGCACTGAGCGTATGGCCTTTGGCTGACTTGGTCTTATGTCAGCGTGTTAGTTTGGTTATTTTCCTTAAGCTTGGCTCTTCTATAGCCCTGTATATTGATATTTTATTAGATACTTTACGTCCATTTTATATCCTTACGCCTTTTGTCCTGAACTTGATAATCACGAATTTACTTGATATGTTTGGAATTGATAATTGAGCATGACGTGATAGTGACCCGTAGTGGTGCACTCCTGAACCAGAATACTGGAGAGCGGGGGCGAACATAGCCAGCTACGTATAATGAAATGGAATCCATCTCACCATACGGTCACGGCTGTCTAGATATATGAGGGTTTAACTACAAGCCATCAGTCTCTTATGGTCATGAACAAGCCTATTGTCTAAATCTCAAGCAAGTAATAACAGTTACAAGATGTTAGAGCACCAAATATACAATAGTAAGGCGTCCCATACATTACATATTTGAATGATCATGAAGCTAGTCATTGCAAAATGTGAAGACTAGCAAGAGTTTTAGTCATACATGATCAACCCTAGGATCTGTCAATCATGTTACAGCCCGTAGGCAGACAGTAAGTATAGTGCAATCGAGCTAACACGTGCTCGTCGGCTAAACGCCTCAAAAGAATATTTTTATAATAGAGTGGAAGAGCCAAAATAAATCCACTCGTTGCCAGGATTCTGTCTAGTGGTCACCATCTGGCTGAAAGATCGGTAGATCCTCTGGAGCTGCTCTAAAATCTGGCCATACAAAACCAGCTGGGTCAGACCCCAGAAAGAGCAAGTACCACAAAGGAGGCTTCACTTAAGAACTAAAACCAGCAATTAGCACAAGAATATAAATAAATAATAAGAACTGGATATACAAAAAATCAGGATGATATACGATGAGATAACCATGGAACTATTCAGATAACCAGGTTACAACCCGTAAACCAAATAAGGACCGGGGTTGTAGCCCTTCATCTGAACGAAACTTAGTTTCTCCACCATTTATCGGCAAGACAAATCTAAGAAATCAGGTCATGTAAAAATCTTGTACAGGCTCAGGACAGGACTAGACAGGATTAGACTCCATCCAATCATTCACGGCCAAGCAATAAGTACGGCTTGATACTTTAACTAACTAGGGTTATCACAGGCCTAGTTACTAGCAAGATGCAGTGAGATTATTCCAACAGCCACAAGCCCTGCAGACCATCCAGGCTATCCGGACGCAATTAGGGGTTGAGTTCATGTTGGTACATCGTCCAGAAAATGTATGTACCCTTAAGTAGCTTGGAGGGTGCAACACATGACAGTGTGCTGGAAATGTGCCCTACTCGACGGCAGGCTACAGATCCCAAGTGGGGCGCCCAGATAACGGGATTGCCTGTAGCTGGGAAAATCTCTTCATGACTACTGGATTATTCTAGTTATTAGCCTTAGTTGTATTCAGTAGGTACCCCTGACCGTGGTACTCAGGGGTCCCTGTCCTAGATATGATACAAGACAAGACGGGTTCATTTGTACAAGTACAATCGTCCACGGTGTCCAGGTCATTCATTTTTGTCATGTCAAGCTAGCCATCGCAACAACATATCAAGATATATCATGTCAGGTTTATCATGTCAAGTTTATCATGTCAAGTTTACTTGTCAGGAGTGTGCCACGACGGGCCACCATCATGTCATGTTACTTGTCAAGAGTGCTCCACTACGGGTCATTGTCGTGTTCAGGAAACATGTGCAGGATATCATAGTACAAGCATTCCATCAAGAGACCCAAGTTATATAAGCATCATTGTAACACTCCAATATAATAAAAGGGGTACAAGGTTACGAGAAAAGCCAGACAGCAAGGAGGAGAGTCTCATGCGGCTCAGGCGGACGGGCATATGCGGCTGATAGGAATCGGGCTCATGCGGCTGGGAATGAATGGGTCGCATGCGGTTCGGATGACTGGGCATATGCGGCTATGGGAGTCAAACTCATGCGACCAGGAAGGGAGGTCCTATGCGGCGGGGAAGATGGGTGCATATGCGGCTGGGGATCATATGCGGCTGGGAGTTCAAGTCCATGCGGCTCGGGGAATCAGAAGTTCATGCGGCTGACGGGGTAGAACGCATGCGGTTGGAAATGAAGGGGTCTTATGCGGCTGGAGGGAATGGGGTTCTTATGCGGCTGGAGGACAGTTCATGCGACATAGGCCTTGCGGCCAAGTCATGCAGCAACGACTATGCGGCTAGGAAGATAACTTGCCGTATAAAGGCTATGCGGCTAAGTTCATGCGGCTGAGAACTGTTCTTCTTCTCCATTCTTCCGAGAAGAAGAACCATACAAGCCATGGCTTCCTAGCTCCATAAATCCTTCAACCAGAGTCCAAATCCAAACTTTCATAGGTCAAAATGGGGTAGAATAAAATTCTCTACAATATGGAACCATCAGAACTTGATAATAACCAGATTAAATAGATCAAAATTCAAGAAATCTGAAAATAAAATAAACTAAGATCTACAAGCAATGAGCCATGAAAATTAAAAATGTTAAGTACTAAAGTGTTTTAAAATGCTGTGAAAAAGAGAATGGAACAATAAAACTTGAGTTCCTCCATGAAGCAAGTTGCACTTGCCTAAGCTCTCCTGGTAGGTGGAGAGAATTAATGGAGGAAGAAGAAGAAGTGAAAGAGGAGAGAGAAAGGGGGTTGGTGGCTTAAATGATGGATGGTGGTAGGTGGGGTTCATGCTAACCCAAATCCAACCGAATCCAACCAAACAAAACCAAGCCAAGCCAAGCCACACCAGGATGAGCCCGAAATAAGCTAAACCAGGATCAAGACAAGCATGACAAGTCTAACTACAGGTCGGGATTTCGTACACGTATACAAAATACGTAATACGAACCACGAACATTACACTGAATCAGAAGCTTAAGTCACTTCTCTATAAGAGACTTGGGAACTCCCATCACAACCAATGCAAGTCAGCATGTCGATCCAAAAGTACAGTACACTCGCCAACCTGAAGTACAAGCCTACTTGTCGCCTACAGCACAGTGACTCCGGGAGCCCGAAACACAGCTTCATAAGTTTCTTTATATGTACAGAAGTCTCATCGTCATTTGAAGCCAAGTCCACTCGTCGTCTGAAAGCAGAGAGGTTCCGTCATCTCTAGAAGCATGGTCTACTCATCGTCCCAGAAGCGCAGCAACACTTAGTCCTCACCAGACGCGCATGAAGCATGGGTCCACCCCAATTAGTTTGTTTAAACCACCTCTTGCAGAGAAGATTGGGATTAAATCATGATTGATATCATATCAGATTGATTTAAATCTTAGACAAGGATCAATTAGACTCCAAATCTAGAATGAAATCCCAAGATTTATTCGGCTGTATCCGTGCAAGCAAATCGGCACGCGCCACGTGTCACCTCCTTCAGTTATGTTTATAACCACCAGAGATCTCATTTGAGGAGAATCTCGATGTCCGCCACGTGTCAGCGCCGCAGAAGCCCAAACCGTGCAATGACGGCAGATTTTTTCATATCTTAGGAACCCTAATGCACATCGCATATGTGCTCGGTTCTCTATAAATAGAAGAAGTTCTTTTTCTACCAAAGGATCGATCGAGAGATCAATCAAAATACAGAAAGAACCAACCAATCAACCATCTTCAAAGGATCTTCTCATCCAGGCAGCCTCTTGATCGGTGATCCCAGAGTCCCATCAAAGGCGCCAGGGAGCCATAGCAAGGCTATTTCGTCGTCAGATTGTCAACGGAGTAAAGGAGCCGATGCTGTGCTCGATCTCCACCGTTACACTTTTTCAGAAACTTTTTCTCCTTATACTTAGAATAGCCTGTTTAGGACTTCCTTCTTTGTACACATATACCTTATATATTCAACAAAGCAAAAAGTTCGTTCAACCTTTTGTCACGTCGAACAAATGGCGACTCTGTTGGGGACTACCTTCTTCTCCAACGAGAAGGTGGTGACGCAATCTGATGACAACTTGCTGGGAGCTTCTCAAGACATGCCAGTCGTACGCTTTGACCAGCAGGCTTTTTAAGATCTTCTCTCTAATGAAAAGTCGAAGACTTCGAAGCGGTTCGTACAACCGAAGAAGATTCGACAATTCTGGAGGCCTAAGGTGACTGCAGCCAGCAGCACGATGGCGAAAACTGCGTCTTAGGACCCCCTCAACGTCAAAGCCACAAAGAAGATCCCGGCTGCTACAGCCTTATCCCCTCACCCGATTCCCATCCTAGGAAAGCATGACGAAGAAGATGGTAGTTCCATGGTTGATCTGACGAAGGAATGATGCCAAAGGAAGCACACACCGATCCAACCCCCCATGTTGGGAGTATTGCCGGTAAGGAGATCTGTCTTCGACAGAATTGCTTTTCCTTCAGGTAAACCTTCGACGGACTCTGAATGTTACTCGCCCGCTGGAGGTAGTAGGAAGTGATCCCAGGTGGCTCGTGCTTCGTACAACAAGCGTGCGATACCAGCGGCAGACCAGAGGCCCGTGTTGACAGTTACACGCGCAGCCGACGAAAAGCTATACAAGAATGGCTCTCGCGCTCCGATGCCTCAACCAGTTGAATCTCCCTTCCATCGGGGTACTCCTGTGTGTAAGCCAAGCCAGGGGATACGTCCTACGGAGAGGGATCCATGCGAGCAGCGTTCCCGCAGGAGCGACATGAGGCTTTCTCGCCAGACCCGCTCTGACCGTACTTACATGCAGCTTCCCTGCATATATAATGGGAGTGTTACGACAGAAGATCCAACCCTCTCCCAAGCGAAAGAAGAATTTATGGCGCAGGACGTGCCTAAATCAAGGCACTCTTGTACCTAGATTACCATCAACTGCCGTTGTCAACAGACGGCTGCGCCATCGCCCAGGAGGCATTCGATCTTCCAGAGACTCTACTCCACGCCGACCTCACGCCAGAGGCTGAACAGGGGGTCGATGATCCATAGAGAAGACGAACCCCGCATCGCCATATATTATGTTACAGGGTTCCAGAGCTTTCAAGAAGCCCTCCCAGAATCCTTCCATATCGGTTGCTAAACCAAAAATGAGGTCCGAAAGCAGTAAAGCTAAGGTACCCGATGCAGGTGTGTTCCAAGGTACTTGTTCCAGATCTGTATTGGGTACCTTATCAAAAACTGGGGGTAGCCAGCCTCCTACCATGCATGACAACCCTGTGTCCCAATCTGACGAGGCACAATACAACACGGATGTCTCCATTGGCGCAGCCAGTCACCAGACTGGGGGTAGCAACCATACTGAGTCTGAAGAAGATAATAATCTTACGATATATCCTCAGGACAGCGAGGCTCATGCATTTGAGCTAGAAAGTAAAGGATCCACGGCTTCCTCGAGTCATCCTCACACTCGGTCTGCGTTCATGGCCGACGACAATGAGGAAGACAACAACGAAGCTCTCAGACGTATCGAAGTCCTCGAGACGAAGTTAGATATGCTGACGGACACCATGAAGACCCTCTCCTCGGTCATAATCGACCTCAGAAGTAGCATAGCCCTCGCTGCCTCTGCACCTGCGCGTGATCCGCCAACCAATGATGAATCCAGCAAGTTGTCTACTGTCAATCAAGCAGGACCATCCTCGTCTACTCCATCGGCTACAGGCTCTGTAATGCCAGCCGAGATACAGCAGGCCATCAAGGAGCTGTATGCTCGTCACGATGTTAAGGAGAAGCAAGCGACGCTCCAAAAAATGAGGATCCGACAGCCATACCATGCCGAGTGGGACAACATCGTCTATCCTCCCAAGTACAATCCGCAAACGCTTACACCTTATGAAAGGAAGGGTCTCCCCGACAATACTTGAGGTACTTTGCCTCTGTAACGGGACAGCTGCCAAAGGATGACACCCTCTTGTCCAACATATTCGTAGGAGCCCTGCAGGGGGTAGCCTATGAGTGGTTTTACAGTCTTCTGGACGACTACATCTCGTCATTTGAAGACCTGAAGACTCAGTTCGTGGACCAATTCTACGAAGGAGGCATGGACATGACCATATCGACCCTCATAGAAATTGTCTAGAGGGAGAAAGAGCCTGTCCGCACATACATCGAGCGCTTCCACCAGGCATCCCTCAGATAACCACCCGGCATGCCCGAGCCCATGCTTATGGACTCCTGCCGCAAGAACATGCTACCCGCTATAAAATTGTGGCACAGTGCTCCCTGCACGGAGTGGACGTCTTTCATTACAGATGTGGATGCCGCACAAAGGAAAGCCCAAGACGTGCAGCTCCTGGGGCTACACTTTCCTGCGCCCGAAGTCAAGGAGAGATGCTCGTCCAGTAATAACCCGAAAGATGGAAAAGGCAAGTAAGCCATGACCGTCAATGTCTCTAAAGGTTCAGCAGCTGTGAACCCCAAATCCGTGGAAGCGCATACGGAGGCCGAGGGAGACTTACTCCTTCAATGACGAAGATACGCTGGAGCTCTTCGAGATGCTTACGAAGAGTGGCAAACTGTCCATCCTAGCATCCAGGCGTCCTGATGAAGTGGGAAAGGTGGACCATCCCAAGTACTGCCATTATCATCAGTACGTCCATCACTCAACACAGGACTGCTATGTGTTGAAGGGACAAATTTAGCGCCTCATCAATGCCAACGTTATATCATTGGACTACGAAGAGAAGACCGTCATGGCCAACATGGTTACTCTCCAGTTCGGGAGTTTTCCAGCCACAAAGGTACAAGATGGTGTCATCCCTATTCCAAAAGCGACGATGGAAGTATCAACCTTCCTCCAGCACGGGACAACGCTCAAGAGCTCGTCCCATTCTCTACATCTCGAGGCAAAGTCAAGTGGATACATCCTGACTTGGTTCCCGACATGATGTCATCTATGACCCTTTCTGCCAAAGGAAAGAAAACCAAGACATGTCGTATGGTCTCGACGTCGACCGACGATGCTTTGGTGACCACCCGCTCGACGCAGAGGCAAGAGGAAAGCTAGGATCCAGACCAGGAGGAGTCTCCACCAAATACTCCTCCTGTCCCAGATATATCAAGAGCAGGTCCAACTCAAATTCCTGAGGCACCAGAGACGGGTCCATCCTAGGCTCCTACCGTAAACAAGCAGAAACAGAAGGAGGTTCGTTTCGACAAACCTCTCAGAAAGGATCCAAAAATCGGGCCTATCAAGCTCTACAACTTCGATATTCTAGCGCAGCTGGCTAATACTTCGGCTAGATTATTACTTTTTGAGCTCCTCCGTCTCTCTAAGGAGACCCGAGATGCGCTCAGTGAAGCTTTACAGAACGCCGAGTTCCTCACCTAGGTTCGGCCACCAAAAGTGGATCCTGTAGCTTGCCCAGATTGCCATAGCATGGTCGAAGTGATTCCCAGTATCACTTTCATCCAGCAAGACATGCTGCTAAAGAATAACCGACACAACCGCCCCTGTACTATACAGGGTATGTTGGTGCCATTAAGGTCGATCGCATCCACATCGACCCAGGTTCCTCTTTGAGCATTATTCCAAGAAGCCTGCTTCAAACTTTAGGGGTTCTGATGCATCGGTTGACGGCCTCGAACACAACGATCAGTGGCTTCAACGCGGGAAAGAGCGAGCCCCTGGACAAAATTTGCCTGAAATGTCAGATCGGCGACCTTCATACTGAAGTGACTTGCTATGTCATTGATGCGAACATAAACTACAACATGTTGCTGGGGCGAACATGGATCCATGAGTACATGATTGTCCCTTCCACCCTACATCAGTGTATGAAATATGTGGCCAACAACGGGACTATCTGTAAAACCCCTAAATTTCTACTATTTTTTTTATTAAATTTGATACCGATTTAAATTTTTTTTATTATACATCGCGTGGTAGTATTGTACGTCGTGCACGGAATTTTATTTTTTCGTTTTGCTCGACGAGTGCGAATATGTGCGAGCGTACATATTTTAGAAAAGCATTTTTCTATTTTATTATACACTTTCAAAATATTATATATAATTATTATTCTTGTTATAAAAAGCCTTTTTGTTTTTTTTAGAGTTATTAATCAAATAATATTTTATTGTGTAGTAGAAAAAGTATGCATTATTTATGCTTACATATATATTTCATAAATATTTATTTGAGTTATTTCTAAATAATAATGTAATTTTTTAAATTAATATTAATAGTATTTTAGAAAATATATTTCGAAATTATTGTGACGATTTAAATCGTGATTTGAATTTTTGATTGATTTAAACAGTAGATATTTGGAATTGATTTATCCCATTTGATTTTGAGCTAAAAATTTATAGATTTAAATTGGAATTTGGTTTAAATTTAGATTTGATTCATTGATTTAAATTTAGTAATTGAATTATCTATTTTGGGTTTAAACTATTCCTAGTTCTTATCTAATTGGGAATTCCCACATCCTATAAATAGGCAGGTACTCCTCTAATTTCTATCATTCATTATTTTCTCCACAAATTTGCTCCACAAATCTACGTGCTTCGTGTCTGTGTCCATCCAAATTCTTATTCCATTTTTTTACAACTATATTATCCATTTATTTGTGTCGACAAACCCAACACAATCAAATACCTAATTCCTAAACCTATTCTAACCGACGACAGCCTCCCGGCGACGCCATAACCAACACCGACCGCCGACTTCCCAACTCCGACTAGTCTTCCTCCTTGCCAACACACCACCAACTAAGACCACCACCTCCCGGACCACCGCAGCCGACCCTAGCTTGCTGTACCACCATCCGCACCTACAGCCAGGCCCATCGCCACCGCCTTCATCGCCACGACCTGCCCCCATAACCACCAACAGCCCCGACCAAACCCCGTCACTATCGCTGCCAGCCCCTTCTCCCGACCGTCAGCCCAAACCACCACCATCCCGCCGACGTCCGCCGTCTTCCCACTGTCACCATCCCCGCCACCGTCACTCCGACCACCTTGGCCAAGTGCAACCACCACCACCCGACCACCCAAAATTTCCCCAAAGAAAAACCCAAAGATAAAGCCACACCACCACAAATTACTCACCTCGACATCGACCGCTGGCTCATCCCCCGCCGTGGCGTCCGGCCGCCCTAGCACCCGGAGCGGCGCCACCTGCACAAGCAGCCGCTGCCGCCGACGCGATCTTCTTAAGAGAGTGCTGTGCGCAGCTCCGAAGCCCGCCGACCTGCCGCCCAGTCCTCTTCACAGTCGCGCCGTCTGAAACCCACGGACGCGTCGCCGTCGCAGGACCGTGCGAGCCACCGCTGACCGCCGCCTCCGATCAAACCTCCGCCGGTCGCCCCTCTCTTCCGTCCATCTCCGTCTCTTCGGCCTTCCACTCCGCTCGACCGAGACCGCCTTCGCCCTAGCTTCCTCCGCCTGGAAACCCACGCGCGCAACCTATTGGCCCATTCCATGGTCACACTCGATTTTGATAATCAACATACACTTTAGTCAATACACAAAATATAGAAACTGCTGCTAATCATTTCAGGATTCATGAAATCATATTCAACGGACGATGTATCACATAAATCAAAGCGTCAACATCATCAAATCTTCTGAAGACTCAGTTCTCATTTTTATTCTGTATTTTATATTTTATTGAGTCTAGGAATTACTTTGTAAAATCAATTTTGGTAATACTGGCTTAGGGTTAAAACTGTCCTTATTTCAAAAGCTTACTTTTACCACTCGTATTTTCGTTTACAAATATTTCCAAAACATATTTCGAAAATAGTCTTTTCAAATGATTTTACAAATAGCCAAAAACATGTTTGAAAACTGTTTTTACAAAAGAATTTCAAATATCTCCTGACAGAACTCCTAGCCGAGTTCGGCCCGAGTTCGGTCCGAACTCTGACCGAGTTCGGTCAGTTTGTATTCAAACTTCTGTTGCCTCCAAATCAGCGAGCAACGTCTCTTTGCGAGATATTTGCACCCGAACTCTGTCCGAGTTCTGCCCGAGTTCGGTTGGTAAAAACACCTATAAATAGAGAAGAACTTTTCATTTCAAATCATCAATTCATTCTTCATCTTCTCTTCTCTACTACTCAAGTGTTTTCAAAACGATCTAAGATTTTCAAATCTCACCTACACTTCTCTTAGCCAAAAGCCAGTACTATCAGAGTTGATTTAGAGTCTTTTGGTTACTCAAGAGTTGTAAAGAGGTCGTTCAAGTTTCAACAACTTTTCTGTTGTGGAGCTAGTCGTGCGCTCGTCACTAAGCACGGTGTTGTGAAGCTGGTCGTGCGCTTGTCACCAAGCACGGTGTTGTAAGAGATTGCAAGCTCTCAGTTAAAGCTTGTGCCATAGTGGATTAACATCGAGCAAGAGTACTCGAGACTGGATTAGTCCTCTCAGAGGGATACCAGTATACATCGATGTGTCACTGAGTTTGAATTCTCTATCTTTATTTACTGTCTCTTACATATCTGACATAGTTTAATTTTTTAATTGGTGATTATTTTCCGCTGCACACACGCACTCTATTCACCCCCCTCTAGAGGTGCTCAACGATCCTACAATTGGTATCAGAGCAGGTTATATTCTTATATAACATACCCTAGAGAATATATATATGGCAGTCGTGAAATCTATATTCAACGGTGAAGGGCAATCCACAAATAGACCTCCCCTATTTGATGGAACAAATTACACGTACTGGAAAACACGAATGACTTTCTTTCTTAAATTTCTAGATTTTGATCTTTGGTCAATAGTCATTGATGGGTATAAGAAACCACCACCCACAGTGGTTGAAGGTATTCTTATAGAAAAGCCGCATGACAAGTACACCGATGCTGAAAAAGCAAAGGCTAGTCTTGATGCTCGAGCTATCAATGCACTATTCTGTGCAATTGACAAAACCGAGTTCAACAGAGTTTCAACCTGCAAGACGTCTCACAAAATTTGGAAACTCCTTGAGGTAACCCATGAAGGGACTTCCCAAGTGAAAGAATCCAAAATTAGTAGACTGACTCAGGAATATGAATCTTTTAAGATGAAACCCGGTGAGTCAATTACACAGATGTTTACTCGTTTCCTTGATATAACTAATCCTTTGCAATCTCTTGGTAAGGATTACAGCAATCACGAGAAGATCAGAAAAGTGCTGCGGGCTCTAACAAAGAACTGAAATCCAAAAGCCACAGCAATTATTGAAGGAAACGACCTCACCACAATGTCGTTGGAAACTTTGATGGGCAAGCTCATGACCCATGAACTCGACTTGCAAGATTTTGAAGAAGCAACACCAAAAGAGAAAACTATTGCCTTCAAAGCTCAAGCAAGAAAGCCTACATACAACGATTCAGATGAAGAATCATCAAGTGGTGATGAACAAGCCCTACTTGTGAAGAACTTCAGGAAGTACCTAAAGTATACAAGCAGAAAGAAGAAAGATGTCCAAGAAAGCAATGAAGATGAATATGCTTTGGATGTAAGAAGTCAGGGCACATGAAGAAGGACTGTCCAACCACCAAGAAGAGCAGTCCATATGACAGATCAAGATCAAGCAGAAAAGCTACAACTGGTCGAAAGTATGCCAACACAAGTATCTGGCATGAAAGTGATGCCAGTGATTCTGAAGAAGAGGATAGACCCTGCGGCAATGCAAATGTCTGTCTTATGGCATTTGATAAGGTATCTTCAAACCCTCTATATGATGACTTTACTTTCGATGAGTTAGAAAATGCCTTTAGCGATTTACTTGAAGAACACAAAAATATGTTTGACAAGTATAAGCAATCTCGAAAAGAGATTAAGGCATACACAACCGAGTTAGCTAGACTGTCCAATCTTATTCAAGATATTAAAGAGACGTCTACTACCGGTAACACGGAAGAGATAGCCAAACTCAAGGTAGACTATCATGAGGCTATCCTCACTATTCAAAAGAAAAAAAGAGATTATGGTAAGATACAAGAACTGTATGACACAGAGAAGAGGATGCACTTAGTAACAGAACAGAGACTCTCAGTTATGACTGCTAAATATGAAGAGTCTATTACGATTTCTAAAAAGTTAGAAATCAAGTTAAGCAAACAGAAAATGCCTGTGACACAGCCTAATTTTAGTCCTAATACAAAGCATACACCTAAGAGGACTAAAAACAAGAAAGCACAGAAGAAACACGAGTATCATCATGCTTTCACTTATAGGTTCTCCAAGAAACCAAACAAGCATGTGAACACAGTTTCAGCCACATCTGGTTCTAAACTGACTTGCACTTATTGTGGTACACACGGACATATATCACAGTATTGTTTAGCAAGAAAGCTTGTTGACAATCACACTTTAGTCTGGAGACCTAAAGCTAATCAGTATGGACCCTTCAGAAAATGGGTACCAAAGGATTCATCTACTTGTTTTGTAGGTGGACCCTCAACCCTCTCATACTAGAAGCAAATGGATCCTCGATAGCGGATGTTCGCGACACATGACTGGTGATGCATCCTTATTTGCTACGCTATCGATGAAGAAAGAAGGATACGTCTCCTTCGGAAATAACTTGAGAGGTGATATTATAGGTAATGGTATTGTAGGTAATCTCCTTATCCAATAATAAAGGATGTTTGTCTAGTAACTGAATTAAAACATAACCTATTGAGCATAAGTCATTTGGCAGATAATGGTTATGGTATCAATTTTGTGAAAGATAAATGTACCATATATGATATGTCATCTGGTGATCCCGTATATAAAGGGATTAGAGAAGACAACATTTATGTTTTCTTTTTGGAGAATACTAATAATGCAGTAAGGTGCCTAGTAGCCAATCAAGATGAAAGCTGGCTATGGCACATGAGACTAGGACATGCAAACATGGATACTATCTCACGATTGAATACAAAGAAGTTGGTAAAAGGACTCCCGGAAATTTCATTCAAGAGAGATATGATCTAGCGACAGTGATGATGAAGATGCACCTAAAAAGACTAAGAAGAGTTCTGAGAAAGATCCTACCCAAGAGGTAAGAACTGATAAAAGTTCTGAAGATGCTGGAACTGAGAAGAGCCTTGTGAAAGGTATGGCCCAAAGATTTGAATCATTGAGATTCAAGCCAGATCATCCAGAAACTCTCATTATAGGTGATATATCCAAAGGTGTAAGTACATGTTCATCCCTTAAAGATTCTGAAGTAGCAGCTAATGTAGCTTTTATTTCACAAATAGAACCTAAAAATGTTGATGAAGCTTTCTCTGATGAATTTTGGATTTCTGCCATGCAAGAGGAACTTAATCAATTTGAGAGAAACCAAGTTTGGGAACTCGTTCCTAAATCTATTGGTCAATCGATAATTGGTACCAAATGGGTGTTCCGAAATAAACTAAGTGAAGATGGACAAGTTCTACGCAACAAAGCACGTCTAGTTGCACAAGGTTATAATCAAGAAGAAGGAATTGATTATGATGAGACCTATGCTCCTGTTGCTAGACTAGAAGCCATCCGCATGTTTTGTGCATTTGCATGTTTTAATGATTTTAAACTTTTTCAAATGGATGTGAAAAGCGCATTTTTAAATAGATTTTTGAAAGAAGAGGTTTTTGTGAAATAACCCCCTGGTTTTGAAGATTTTCAAAAACCTGATCACGTCTTCAAGCTTAAGAAAGCACTTTATGGACTCAAACAAGCACCTCGTGCTTGGTATGAACGCCTAAGTGCCTTCTTACTTGAAAATGGATTTTCAAAAGGCAAGATTGATACTACTTTATTTATTAAATCCATGAATGATGACATTCTTCTAGTGCAAATCTATGTAGATGACATTATATTTGGTTCTACTAATGAACAACTCTGTCAATATTTTGCCAAGTGTATGCAGAGTGAGTTTGAGATGAGTATGATGGGAGAGCTGAACTTCTTCCTAGGACTGCAAATCAAGCAACACTCGAACGGAACATTCATCAACCAATCCAAGTACACGAAGGACATACTAAAAAAGTACGACTTCGAGAATGTAAAGCCAATCGGGACTCCTATGGCTACATCTACAAAGCTTGATGCTGATGAAAGTGGCAAACCTGTCGATCAGCGTAAGTATCGAGGTATAATTGGTAGTTTATTATATTTAACTGTTAGTCGCCCTGATATTATGTTTAGCGTTTGCATATGTGCACGTTATCAGGCAAACCCTAAGGAATCACATCTTAGTGCTGTTAAGCGTATCTTCCGATACCTTAAAGAAACTTCTACAGTTGGCTTATGGTATCCCAAAACCAAATCCTTTGACCTTATAGGTTACTCGGATGCAGATTTTGCTGGATCCAAAGTGGACCGTAAAAGTACCAGTGGCACATGTCATTTCTTAGGAAAGGCCTTAGTCTCTTGGTTTAGCAAGAAATAAAATTCAGTAGTATTATCAACAACTGAGGCTGAGTATATCGCCGCAAGACGTTGTTGTGCTCAGATTTTGTGGATGAAGCAAACCTTAGAGGACTACAACCTGCACTATACAAATGTTCCTATTTATTGTGATAACACTAGTGCAATTAATCTGACTAAGAATCCTGTTTGTCATTCACGCACAAAACACATAGAAGTTAGACATCATTTTTTTCGTGATCATCAACAACACGGGGATATTTGCTTAGAATTTATTGATATTGTTCATCAACTAGCAGATATATTCACTAAACCATTGGCTGAAGACCGTTTTAACATCTTGAGGCGTGAGCTCGGCATTCTTGAATTCTCGGACTCATAATGCATATGGTAATTAAAACTGTATTTATGACTTGATAATTTATTATTTAACGAAAATTATTTTTGGGGACAAACTTACAAAGGGTATGTCTGTCACCACGGCTACGGTCGAAGCGAAGCGGTATTTAAGAGTTCCCCGGTGAACCTCCGTTAGCTAGGACAACCCATATAGTTAACCCGAAAATAATAGCAGTTATTTAATAAACCAGTCAAACGTTATTAATTACAACTTTTATTTACCTGACTGCTTTGACTGTCTCGGAAATGCAAGTGGCCGAACTCGACCCAAACTCTGACCGAGTTCGGACCGAATTCGGACCGAGTTCGGTCGGCGCTGTGGTAACTTCCAGAACCGAACAGCCGGCCCTAGAGGCTATATAATCCAGCTTTCCTTCCACTTTTTCTTCACACCAAAACGTGGAAAGCCTTTCTCTTCTACTAGAAGCCTCTCCTTCTCCATCTTAGCAAGGGTTTGACGAGTTCCAGTGGGCGGTCATCTTCCTTCTTCTTCCTTTTCTTTGAAGGTATTTTCTATCCATCTCCTCATGGCCCCCAAACGTCAAAGAGGAAACTCTTTCCAAGGTGCTTCCTCATCCTCTGACTATACCCCTGCTAGTCTCTTTAGTCCAGCTAGACCTAGAGATCCCGAAGATTACGATTCTACTTTGTTTCCCGACAAAGACTTCTCGGATCTCTGGTTTGATTCCTTCTCTAGTCGTCGTATTTGCTCTGGAGCCTTCGTTAACTTTACTACTTTCTTTGAATATGCTCCAATCTTTGACCAACTTGGATACCGCGATTTCTTCGAGGTCCAAGAGAGCATTTATGACAACGCCGTTCGCATGTTTTCCTGCAATCTGCAGGTAAAACCTAACGGTAATTTCTATTCTTGCATTGCTGGGCAAGAGTTAGAATTTAGTGCCACTAATATCAGTGAATATTTTCATATTCCTGATCTTGGTGATGCATTAGTTGACATCTACCACATTCAGTTCCCTGCCGATGTCACTTTGGCTTCCTTTAGGGAATTAATTTGTCACCCTAACCCTCCTTTCCGGAGAATCTTTTCCAAACATCTGAACCAAACATTTTATGAACTTCATCGTATGGTATTTTCTGCTCTTCTTCCGAAGAAAGGATCTACAGATGAAGTTACCTTTTTGGAACTTTCTGCTCTATATCACATCCACTTTGGCATTCCTTTCTCCGTTCCCAAAACCATGATGAACTGGATGCTTAACTGCAAAAATGCAGGCGGGAATCTAGTTTATCCGATGCACCTTGCTTCGATCTTTCGACGTTTCGAGATTGATCTTGAGACGTGTGCCA
Organism: Iris pallida; assembly: GCA_029216955.1. Taxonomy (NCBI): domain Eukaryota; kingdom Viridiplantae; phylum Streptophyta; class Magnoliopsida; order Asparagales; family Iridaceae; genus Iris; species Iris pallida. Next base: position 7,398,846 of record JANAVB010029816.1, on the reverse strand, counting down.
TCTCCTCTCCACCTGTTGAGCTGACTCGTTCTCGTCGATTTCCTGCACCTCCTGGAGCTGCTCCTGCTCCAGCTGCTGATGCTGAGGCCCCTGCAGCTGATGCTTATCCTGCTCCGGCCCCTGCCCCAGGATTCGATCAGACTTTCTTCCAGCGCTTCGATGATTTTATTGCGGTCTCTACGCAACGTCATCAGGACTCAGAGTTCAGGCACATTTCTCAGGCCCAGGTGCTGAGAAATAGTATTGCTGACCTTCACTATAGCCTGGCTCAGGATCCAGTCCATCCGGTCACCATCCTTCCTCACCCGGCTTTCCCTGGTCCTCGATTTACTGATGAGATTACTTTTCAGTATTTCGACCCGACCACAGCATACTTCCCTCATGATCCTCCAGGTGTGGACGACCCCACGATGTGACGTGGATTCAACCATGGGATAGTGAATTTTGATTTGATTAGTTGATGCAGTTGATGTAGTAGTTTTATTTCATTTCATGTCTAAACTGTTTAGTTAGACATTATCAGTTGTACTTTTTGATTTCTAGTGGAAACTTCTATGATATTTCAGTTTATTATGAGATAGTTCATTTTATTCCAGTTGTTTCCATATATATCTATGCTGTGATTATTTTTTTTGCTTTACTTTGTTTTGTCTTTTCTATTGTCGGCTTCACAATTTACGGGGGAGCCTATTCATTTTACTACTTGACAAAGGGGGAGAAAAGAGTATACCAAAGCAAGAGAAAAAGAGTATACCAAAGCAAGCGAGGAAATATCCAAAAACAAAAATCCAAACAAATTTTTTTCAGGTATTTTTGATATTTTGTTCTATTTGATAAAAATATATTTTGGTATAGACTCAAGTTTGTCAATTATCAAAATGGGGGAGATTGTTGGCCCATTCCATGGTCACACTCGATTTTGATAATCAACATACACTTTAGTCAATACACAAAATATAGAAAATGCTGCTAATCATTTCAGGATTCATGAAATCATATTCAACGGACGATGTATCACATAAATTAAAGCGTCAACATCATCAAATCTTCTGAAGACTCAGTTCTCATTTTTATTCTGTATTTTATATTTTATTGAGTCTAGGAATTACTTTGTAAAATCAATTTTGGTAATACTGGCTTAGGGTTAAAACTGTCCTTATTTCAAAAGCTTACTTTTACCACTCGTATTTTCGTTTACAAATATTTCCAAAACATATTTCGAAAATAGTCTTTTCAAATGATTTTACAAATAACCAAAAACATGTTTGAAAACTGTTTTTATAAAAGAATTTCAAATATCTCCTGACAGAACTCCTAGCCGAGTTCGGCCCGAGTTCGGTCCGAACTCTAACCGAGTTCGGTCAGTTTGTATTCAAACTTCTGTTGCCTCCAAATCAGCTAGCAACGTCTCTTTGCGAGATATTTGCACCCGAACTCTGTCCGAGTTTGGCCCGAGTTCGGTTGGTGAAAACACCTATAAATAGAGAAGAACTTTTCGTTTCAAATCATCAATTCATTCTTCATCTTCTCTTCTCTACTACTCAAGTGTTTTCAAAACGATCTAAGATTTTCAAATCTCACCTACACTTCTCTTAGCCAAAAGCCAGTACTATCAGAGTTGATTTAGAGTCTTTTGGTTACTCAAGAGTTGTAAAGAGGTCGTTCAAGTTTCAATAACTTTTCTGTTGCGGAGCTGGTCGTGCGCTCGTCACCAAGCACGGTGTTGTGAAGCTGGTCGTGCGCTTGTCACCAAGCACGGTGTTGTAAGAGATTGCAAGCTCTCAGTTAAAGCTTGTGCCATAGTGGATTAACATCGAGCAAGAGTACTCGAGACTGGATTAGTCCTCTCAGAGGGATACCAGTATACATCGCTGTGTCACTGAGTTTGAATTCTCTATCTTTATTTACTGTCTCTTACATATCTGCCATAGTTTAATTTTTTAATTGGTGATTATTTTTCGCTGCACACACGCACTCTATTCACCCCCCTCTAGAGGTGCTCAACGATCCTACACAACCCTCTCCGGCGAACCACCTCCGCCGTGCGTCCTCTTCCCCTCCGCCGCGTAGACCGGAGCAACGGCAAACCCTCACGCCGGAAACCCGCCTCCGCCTCCGCCTACTTTCGCGCGCGGCTGTCCATCCCGCTCCCTCGTCACCACTCTCCCTGCTTCTCTCTCCTCCCTCCATTCTCTCTCTCTCGTTTCTTCCTTCCCCCCTTTCTTTATTTCTTTCCTTAGTAAAGAGCATAAACCCTTTATTTTTTGTCCGTTTCTGTATTATTAATTTTTTAGTTTATTTATTAATTGTTTTTTTTTGTTTTTTTCTTTTTTTATAACTATTATTATTATTATCATTATTATTATTATTATTATTATTATTATTATATTGTTATAATACATGTATATGTACACTGTTTTACTTATTATCATTGTTATTATTATTGATACTCTTATTAAAGTCTATTTGCATTTTTAAGAGTATAATATGGTATTATTTTAGTATTTCAAATGTGGTTTTAACAAAGAAAAAGAAAATATTGTTATAATATTCTATCTATTGTTCAAAACATAGTTTTTGACCTAAAATCTATATTTGACAAATTATGATTTTTACAAAAAATTAGTTTTGGCCTAAAGTATATTTTTAAGTATTTATATATAGTACTTTGAGTAATAAAAACTTGGTTTAAAGATATACTTAATTTTCTAAAATAGTTTATTTATTTATTTTCTACCAAATCTCTTTGAATATCCCCCTGTCGTAACCAAGTCCATCATCCCTGTTACCTCGTCAATTTTGTACTTTTATATCGTTCCTAACTAATTTGACCCTTCTGAACATAATGGAACTGTTCGTGCCACCATCAAAGGTCCACTTGCATAGTTGTTGCACCGAAGTTGCAGATCATGCCACATTGATTATCGCAGCACACCAGGCGCTCTACCAGGCAAGACACCTTGCCATTTGCTGTTTACTTATTTTAGCTCATATTTCATGCATTATTTATTTTCTTTATGCAAAATAAACTGTGATACATGGCATTACTGTTAGAACTTACTGTTTATTTATTTTTTCTGCTATGTATTATTTTTCGCATATTAAACCTAGATTTAAGGGACCACCTTGTGTGTTGCATTCATTGGCCTTGACACGTTGTAATACGAGGTTGTGTGTCGCATGTAGAACACGAAAGTGCGTGATTGGCTGGCCACCAGTACGTACAAGCCGTGCGATAGGAATAACCGCTAATAGAGGTTGCATGCTAGTTTGACTTAGCGGTTATAGTGGTTCGTGTTGTGGATACAACACAGTAGACATTGGGCGGGGAGGACAATTCCTTAGCGTATGGGCTTCGATGCACTTTCCCTTGTGACCCGGACTCTCCGCTGGAGATACGGGGTTGATGACCCATGATTACTGACGGCCACTGACGATTCTGCGGAACGTCATGCTCTTACTGATGGGGCCTCTGGTGCCCAAGGGGGACTACGCCGATCCTATTAGCCAAGGCCCATGCGTAGGAAGGATTGTTCTTAACTACATTTCATTTAGAATGGATAGGTACCTTATCCGTTAGGTACGAGTACTTTTGGTTTGGGTACTTGTATCTGACCGTGGCTTAGAATAATAACTTGTCGCGGATTAGTTTGTCACATCTTGTCCTTGTTTGGTTGTAGGTGTGACTTACTACTTCGATGAGAAGGTATTGAACCTTGTTGGGGTCCGGATACCATATTGGATTCATAGCATGGGAAGATACGTTACCGTGAATTAGTTTACCATCTTCTGTCCTTGTTTGGTTAGGGGGATGGTACGCTCGTTCAGTAGGTGCGTATTGGAACATGTTATAATTCGATTTACTTATTTATTTGAGCAGTATTTATTCAATTTATATGGCATGATATTATGTGTCTTGTTACGTCCCTCTGAGGACCTGGTTATCTCCCCAGGTGTGTGCTATTGTCTTTTGCAGGTGTTCTAGCTCTAGCCGTGATCTTCGCTATTTCTTTGAGGATGATTGCATTTGGATCGTCTTCGCTTCGCTCGCCAAAAATTATTTATTTTCTCATGTATTTTCTTTTACTTGTTGGTAGTGGATTTGTCTCCGCCCAACATATTGTATCAAGACAAATTCATTCTCATTATATGATCTTTTATTCATTTATTCTGTGTGGATGAGTTTAGTTATGGTTCTACTGCATTTTACAGCTTATGTATTTATACGAGGCTTCCATATATTGGAGTATACTTCGTATGAATACAGCTGGCATGTCTACGTTCCTAGTCCTACGTATTTTGGGACTGGGGCGTTACACTATCAAAACGGAGTTCGTTGATATCGACCCGTTCTGAGGACTTGAAGCCTATTGCACGGATGCCGATCTATACAAGTCAGTCCCCTAGGATGACGATAGCAATGATGCTGACAACGAGGTAGAGACAGCTTGAGAAAGTGCAGTAGTGGCCGAAGAACCTTTAAAGGTTCGACTGAAAGGGAGGCCTCCCAAGGTGTCAGTGCCTCTTGTTGTTAAGCTTCGGGGCAAAGCTCCACCTTCTCCTCCAGTGATGATGGAAGATGTTCAGGAGCCCATACGAATAAGGTTACCCCAGAGGTCCCCTAGGCCGACCATGAAGGTGCAGGAACATTCGACCACCATTCCCTTGATGGTCAAGCTGAAAGGGAGGCATCCTTCTCCTCCGACGGCAGCTCTAGTCCTTACTGACGAAGAGCTAGAAGATTATGTCTTTGCCAACACAGAGGCCCACTCTTTCGATAATGTAATCCTTCGGGACAAGATATCCTACTTCATTAATAGAAAGTTATCATCGAACTACTCTGGTGTATGCTGGAACACCAAATATTTTCTGGACAATTCTTTGTGTAAATTGCAGACGCAAGTGACAACTGCCAACCATGTGAGCCGAGTTATCCCTGTCGGGGCACCTAATTCGTAGTTCCAGTCAGGAAAAAAGAAAAGAAACCTATCATATTCGGTCAATTGGAGCATCCGCAGCGAATAACTCCTGAAGACCCAGACCTCGACAGCGACAAAATACAGTTCTACCGCTACATGGCACAGGCCAAAAACCTTATCCATAAGATGTGCTACGACCTGAGTAGCAATAAGGGACTTAATTATGGCAAAGGCCGGCGTCTTTCCTTACGGATTCTTGCTCCAAAAGGAAAAGCTAAAAATTACTACCAACGTACTCGTCGAGGGTTGGGCTACGTTACACGTACGACCACCTCAGTAGATTCAGAAGAAGAAGTCATGAGGTACTCACACTCTTCTGACTCCTCAACTTGGGACTTCGATACTAGTACGGGTCAAGTATTTAAGAAGATGTTGTCGGCTAACATGATCACTAATCAGTTAACCGTCGAAGACAATCAGCGCAAGCAGTTACAAGAGTTGGAAGCGCTGGATGAAAAGCGCTTGCTCGTGCAGCAAAGGATTGAGCTTTATCAAGCTCGCATCTCAGGGGCATTTAACAAAAAGGTTCATGAAAGATTCTAGCAGGTGGACGACCTCGTCTTGGCAGTACGGAGACCGATGGTGATGACCCACAAGACGGCCGAGAAGCTCAAACCGAAGTAGGAAGGACCGTTCGTCATAGAAATAGTATACTCTATGTCACGCCCCGCTCCCGTAGGAGCGATCGTCCTCGCTAAGGCGTGATGTCGTACGAGCCTAGATTGTGCTCGTGCAAGGCGGGTTCCATAACGGCCGATTTCAGCAGCTGCGACGGGGTCGTCGCACAGAAGTCCCATGTAGAGACATTGAACATGCAGCAGAAATTTAGAACAAAATACAAGTTATTCAAAGAAGCTCTTTTATTAATATTTAACAAGGTTACAACGGGGGCACAAGGCCAAGATTACAATCACTCAAATACGCTCGTCTCATATTACAAATCACTCAGCTCTCTCTCTTCTCTCAATTACAAGTCTTGAGCCAGCGGATGCTTCGGAAGGCGACGTCCATACATTATGTCCCGTATAAGTCTTTAATCCATGCGGCCGCATGCTTCGAATCGCCAAGGGACTCCGTGCCTCGACGTATCCAAGCGAACTCCGTGCCACAAGCTTCTACCTGTGCCTGCACATATAAACTATGTGGGTGTCAGTACTCAACTATACTGGTGGAATGAGCTCATCGCCCACCCATACAAACCCGACACGTTATTTTACTTTGTGCAACATAGTCCCTTCTTATCAATTGTCTTTCTAATCTTGCCTTAGGATCAGTTTTAGGACAGACGCCTTGGCCTATTTCATATTTTAAGACCATCCCGTGCTTGCAACATCGACGTTAACCTATCAAGTCGTGTTTGCCTTACATCACTTAATCAGAGACGTAACTGCACGATGAGGCTCCATTTCCATGTGATCGTGCTAGGAATCCATCGTGCCGTGCCTCGCAACTCATGGTGACTAAACCATATTGCCGCCTCGCGGCCCTTGCTACTTTGATCACCAACTGACCCAATCAAGACTTGTGAATGTTAGTGTCACTCAACCAACTTTGCCTTGCGGCGGTTTCCCGACTTAAAATCAAACAACTCAACCAACTTATGCAACTTATATGCCGACAACTCAAGACTCGACGTCACATCTCATGCCGAAGCACGACGCCTATGTTGAAATCCAATCTTAGGCCCAAACTTTATGTTCTAACTGTACACACCTTCAACTCGACTCCATCCAAAGGCATACACGCGGATAGCCGCTATTTGCCGACATCTATATGAACTTGGCCACTAGCATCACAAGCTATACCTTGACGTATAGTTTTGTTAATCGGGGTCCTTTCGACGCAAGTAGCTAGCTCCGTCGCAAGTCTCCGCTTAACCTGTGCTGAAACCTTATGCACGACTATACCATGTTTCCTCCTAGGCCGAGTCGGTCCCATGGCGCCCTTGTCGACAAGTTGTCAAATGACCATGCAAGATTCGACACAAACTAACGTCTCACACAGTCATTCCTCTTCCAATGCTACCATCTCTATCAAAACCAAGACTTCTATCCTTGAGACCCCTCGACGACCCACGGTCGCGAGCATTCCTTCCTTGAGACCCCTTGACGACCCACGGTCGCGAGCTTTTCCTTCCTTGTTACCCTATCATTTGGTTCAACTCATGAATGCCTATTTGATATCCCTTTCTCAAAACTCACTTTGAATCATTTATAGTCCTTGCCTTAAACACTAAGCCCGTGCATCGTGCCTTAAGCCAATCGTGCTCTATGCGACACTCCTGCCCAAGTCGAAGGGCCTTGAGATCGTGGAACTACTTAACTTGACAAACCACGAAGGAGCGGGACAGTGCTTGTAATATCTTAGGTCGACCGGCGTAACTTTGCCTAACTTAACTTCGCAACAACTTAACGAACAAAGGCTGCGTCAAGCTTTGCCTTAGTGGATCGTGCCGTACATGCATTGAACTTGAACGACCAAGTTACTCGGGTGCCTAGACTTAGGTCACAAGCCGCTCAACGTAGCTTAACTCATGGGCAAGCCAAGGCTATGCCAAGTCTTGGACGACGGGACCGTACATGCTTTATGAAGCATTCATACGGGCGACGCCTATGACTTAGGCTATGATCATAACTTTGCCTACTCAACCAACTTTCCTTCTCCCAAGCCACGGAACGAAGGATCGAGTGTCATTTTCAAAGCACGCTGTGCACCAACACTAAGCCGACCGTTGGACCTTTCCATATTCTAACTCAATTCGACCAGTCAGGATTATTCTCTTTAGCTATGTGGATTCATCTCTTTTATTATTAAGCCTACTTGTGCAAGTTAACAATATGCGATTTATTATGTGAAGGCAAAGATGAGGCAAGTTCACCGAAACTACCCCACCTGAGCGAGCGGTCGTCTCGACCGAGCGATGTCTTCGAGCAGCCGTTGCAAGGCTAAGTCCGAACGTCGTTGGCATTTCGATTCCTCCGATTGACTGAGCGGGACGGGATACTACATCATACACCACTCAGAAAAAGTTTCGTCCTCGAAACTAACTGAGTACTTACTCCTTGACTTACCACTCGAACGTTCAACGACTCTCGTGCACACTTCTCCTATGCGTTCCCTCAATTCCGAGCCACGCTCGTGCTACCCATAATCCTTTTCTTCAAAACTTACGATCTTAAAATCCTCGACACTTCCCCATTCCTCAAATCTCACTTGAATTCAACGTATCACTTAGTTGGATCGTACACATATTCCAGGCGTCTCCAAAATACATGCATTTCAGCCAAGCCTTGTGATAGCAAATTCCACCATCACCACTCGAGTCGGATCGTACACATATTCGGGCGTCCCTGATATACATGCATGTCAACCGATATTCGCGAGTGGTGCCTCCACAAATCCTACCACTTCGCACTCGGACGCCTGCCTAACCGCTAGGCTATGTCTTTCCGTCAGTATTGGAATCATAGTTCCCAAACAACAATATCAACACTGACCCCATCCTAAGGTCAAACCAAGTTGATAGTACGGGATTTTCTACCCAAGCTCGTATCACTCAGATTTCTAAACATCGAGCATAGATTTCCTACACACATCCCGATATTTCGTCGCACGGGGTCCGAGTCATTCAGCAAAGCCATCCTACAAAAACTCACGTTTCAACCAATCCTCAACAAGAACATATCGCTCGTTCATTAAGCTATTTTGTATAGTCTATCCCTTCGTACACGTTCGACATAATCCATCCATCAATCCCTCTCAAATCAAGCACGCTACGACACATTTCATCTCTAAACCCTAATTTATATTTTATGTTTCCGAAATCATCTATTACAACTCACGTAATCGATCACAAGGTCGTACGACTTAATAATATGTTGCGTCCTGATCTCACGCGATTCAGATTATCCACGGTGGGCATGAATCACCATGCACGCTCCTACGGGATAGTCATCCTCATCAGGACGTAACTCTTGTTTTGTGTCTAGACTAATTCATTCTCGATGCGCGGATTGGACCTACTCAATCCTCAAGTTTCATTCATTCGTCAATCATAAGTCCTACAAATCCTCGAGTTCACCTTCGTATTAAGCCAACAAGTCGAGACAATCAAAGTTGCCACGTCCTAATTTTCCGAGTTCGATCATTCTCGCGACATGAATCACCAAGTCAGCTCTCATGCGGAACAATCGCCCCAAATCCGACGCAACGCATGTGCGAGGCAAGAGTTGCGCTCGTGCAAGACAAGATCGTCGACGTTGTGGTTATCTGCGTAACCATCAAGACACAATCATTTTCATCCAACATTCATCTCGGTCAAAATCCTAAGTATAACACCCAACCGAACAATAATACTTGCACGATCGTCATTCGCCGAGTCAGAGTACCCCCGAGTTATCGTATATCGATCTTTGATACGCCTCAATACCATCGACGATATGCGTAACCTGACGATCTTTCTTTGTAACCAATTTTGAGTCGTACGAATGATGCTATCATCCGACTGAATAATCTCCTCGACATTCGATCAAAATTCATGAGGCTATCGCATACACCACTCAGGAATGAAGTCATTCAACAAATCCTCAAAACTATCATTCGATCAAAATTGACTTCTTCGAATTCCGTTCGAACCATTCCTCAATTTCCAAGCACGCTCACCTATATCACACCGACGTTATCGTCGCTCGATCGCACCCCTATCGATAGTCATCTCACTTTACTCAATCGAGTTCAACTCATTCTCGTCTGATATAATTCAATTCCCGTACTCGACTTTTCTAAGGTCGACGCAACTTTGGTGTATATGCCTAGCCCGACTTAGCCAACCGTGCTTACGCGAACCATCTTTTTGTTTTGTTGTCAAAAACTATTCTCCTACGTTTTGCAAAATAGATAGACTTATTGTATGGACATCTCGTGGAACATTTGAGAGAGAGCGCACCAACGATAACAACTTGTGGAAGCAACAGAGTTTTGCGGAAATATCGAAGTTAAAGAATTCAATCGATAGTCCAAGGACGTAAAGCCGTGCTCTGATACCATTATGTCACGCCCCGCTCCCGTAGGAGCGATCGACCTCGCTAAGCCGTGATGCCGTACGAGCCTAGATTGCTCTCGTGCAAGGCGGGTTCCATGACGGCCGATTTCAGCAGCTGCGACGGGGTCGTCGCGCAGAAGTCCCATACAGAGACATTGAACATGCAGCAGAAATTTAGAACAAAACACAAGTTATTCAAAGAAACTCTTTTATTGATATTTAACAAGGTTACAACGGGGGCGCAAGGCCAAGATTACAATCACTCAAATATGCTCGTCTCACATTACAAATCACTCAGTTCTCTCTCTTATCTCAATTACAAGTCTTGAGCCAGCGGATGCTTCGAAAGGTGACGTCCATATATTATGTCCCGTATAAGTCTTTAATCCATGCGGCCGTACGCTTCAAATCGCCAAGGGACTCCGTGCCTCGACGCATCCAAGCGAGCTCCGCGCCACGAGCTTCTACCTGTGCCTGCACATGTAAACTATGTGGGTGTCAGTACTCAACTGTATTGGTAGAATGAGCTCCTCGCCCACCCATACAAACCCGACACGTTATTTTACTTTGTGCAACATAGTCCCTTCTTATCAGTTGTCTTTCTAATCTTGCCTTAGGATCAGTTTTAGGACAGACGCCTTGGCCTATTTCATATTTCAAGACCATCCTATGCTTGTAACATCGACGTTAACCTATCAAGTCGTGTTTGTCTTATGGCACTTAATCAGAGACGCAACTACGCGATGAGGCACCATTTTTATGTGATCGTGCTAGGAATCCATCGTGCCGTGCCTCGCAACTCAGGGTGACTAAACCATATCGTCGCCTCGCGGCCCTTGCTACTTTGATCACCAACTGACCCAATCAAGACTTGTGAATGTTAGTGTCACTCAACCAACTTTGTCTTGCGACGGTTTTCTGACTTAAACTCAAACAACTCAACCAACTTATGCAACTTATATGCCGACAACTCAAGACTCGATGTCACATCTCGTACCGAAGCACGACGCCTATGTTGAAACCCAATCTTAGGCCCAAACTTTGTGTTCTAACTGTACACACCTTCAACTCGACTCCATCCAAAGGCATACACGCGGATAGCCGCTATTTGCCGACATCTATATAAACTTGGCCACTAGCATCACAAGCTATACCTTGACGTATAGTTTTGTTAATCGGGGTCCTTTCGACGCAAGTAGCTAGCTCCGTCGCAAGTCCCCGCTTAACCTGTGCTGAAACCTTATGCACGACTATACCCTGTTTCCTCCTAGGCCAAGTCGGTTCCATAGCCCAGGGTTGCTGCTCGAGGATTCATCGCCCTTGTCGACAAGTTGTCAAATGACCATGCAAGACTCGACACAAACTGACGTCTCACACAGTCATTCCTCTTCCAATGTTACCATCTCTATCAAAACCAAGACTTCTATCCTTGAGACCCCTCGATGACCCACGGTCGCGAGCATTCCTTCCTTGAGATCCCTCGACGACCCACGGTCGCGAGTATTTCCTTCCTTGTTACCCTATCATTTGGTTCAACTTATGAATGCCTATTTGATATCCCTTTCTTAAAACTCACTTTGAATCATTTATAGTCCTTGCCTTAAACACTAAGCCCATGCATCGTGCCTTAAGCCAATCGTGCTCTATGCGACACTCCTGTCCAAGTCAACGGGCCTTGAGATCGTGGGACTACTTAACTTGACAAACCGCGAAGGAGCGGGACAGTGCTTGTAATATCTTAGGTCGACCGGCATAACTTTGTCTAACTTAACTTCGTAACAACTTAACGAGCAAAGACTGCGTCAAGCTTTGCCTTAGTGGATCGTGTCGTACACGCATTCAACTTGAACAACCAAGTCACTCGGGTGCCTACACTTAGGTCACAAGCCGCTCAATGCAGCTTAACTCATGGGCAAGCCAAGGCTATGCCAAGCCTTGGACGACGGGACCGTACATGCTTTATGAAGCATTCATGCGGGCGACACCTATGACTTAGGCTACGATCATAACTTCGCCTACTCAACCAACTTTCCTTCTTCCAAGCCACGGGACGAAGGATCGAGTGTCATTTTCAAAGCACGCCGTGCACCAACTCTAAGCCAACCGTTGGACCTTTCCATATTCTAACTCAATTCGACTCGTCAGGATTATTTCCTTTCGCTATGTGGATTTATCTCTTTTATTATTAAGCCTACTTGTACAAGTTGAAAATATGCAATTTATTATGTGAAGGCAAAGATGAGGCAAGTTTACCGAAACTACCCCACCTGAGCGAGCGGTCGTCTCGACCGAGCGATGTCTTCGAACAGCCATTGCAAGGCTAAGTCCGAACGCCGTCGGCGTTTCGATTCCTCCGATTGACTGAGCGGGATGGGGCAATACACTCTAATGGTGCTTATCGGCTAGCTAAGCCTAATGGTGACTTGCTAATGATGCCTATCAATGGCAAGTTCCTAAAGAAGTATTACATCTGAAGACAGAACCAGCATAGGCACCCACATCCCCTGAAAAGGGTGCCCATAAGTTCTGGTAAGGGGATCCCTCTCCCTCCCTCCTATATATATTCTCAAGTAGATAAAGCACTTCACGTCCACATTACCTCTGGATTGCTCCTCTACGCCTGGAAGACACGACTACCATGTCCACATTACCTCTGAGTAGTCGTTCTTCTCGCATCAGTTCTATGATTATCCCGGCGATCTAGAAAATAGTTCACGTCCATATTACCTCTAGATTGTTATTCTATACCACGACAAAGATCAAGCCTACCACATCCATATTACCTCTAGTCAGGCAAATCCATTATGATGATTCCCTCTTTATTCTGAAGACAAAAGCAAAGGAAACAAGAAAGCTTCTACATATAAAAACATGTGGCTACAAGGACCTATTACAGACCCTTCGTAGTTACATACATAGAAGAAAAAGAGCTAAAATTGTGATACAAGCCCTCAATAGCACGGGCGAGGCGGTGACAGAGCCAATCACTTCCTTGTCGAAAGGAAGCCACAGCCCGAAGCTGCTACTGGCCCGAGCCGGGGATGAAGACTAGCACAAGACTCCCCTATCTTCCCAGCTGGCCGGAGAGAGCAACCACAACAGCAGGCCTTGCCATTCCTCGGTCAGCATGGCAACCAATACGAAGTCAGGAAGCAAGGGTTCAAGACACCATTGACGCCCACAACATCCAGGACCCGTGACGTCTTGAGATCCAGTAGTAGTTCTACTATAGCTTCTTTGGATAAAAAGATTTGCCACCGACAACCGCCTCAAGCAAACTCCAGGATCGTCAGGAGCCGAGCATCGGGCAAGCAAGGCCATTGTTGAAGCAGCTGAGTCTTCTCTTGAAGGGACAGTCCTTTATATAGGCTGTTCGCGTTGTCCAAGCATGAGTCAGACATCGGTCAGAAGAAAGCTTATAAGTTAAGCTAAAGCTCCACTCCATGACAGATGATAAAACTGCGAGTGACCAAAGGAACGTGACTCTGAACCTTCTCTGCTAAAGATATTCGCGATCCCTGTAAAGACGCAAGAGGCTCCAATATCAAGAAGCTATCAGGAGCCCATGCTCTGAATGATGACTCAGGACAATTAATGCTAAGAGCTAGGCGTGACACCAACCATCACCCAGCTTATACAGTCTTGACACGTGTTCATGCTTCTGTTCAAAGTATCCCGAGCTTGACTCAAGTTCGGGACACTTTGAAGGGGGTCTCGTAGAAGCATGAAAAATCTTAACTGACGATATTCCTTCGCCACAAAGCAGAAGATGCAAAAGATTGAGGCTCAGTGCTAAAAAGACAAAATATAAAATATGGAGAGAAATTCCTTTATTGTCATGTCTACCAAAGTCTAGTATAGACACATCAGGACTATACATAAGGGACTAATTATGTTCTTCTACAAAGGATCTAGTACAGATTCGACAGAAGCCTAGAGGGATCTACAAGGGATGCAGTCTTCATCGAAGCGCAGTCTTCCTTCTTCTCGACACGCACGCTGGAAGATTGACCTCCATCGAAGCATGTTCTGACCTTCTTGTGGGTGCAGCCTCTCAGAAGCATATCAGTTACTCAATACTTTGAAGAAGCCAAATCATTCAAACCAGAGGCGCAGCCATCTGCCTGAGCCAATCTCAGAAACAAGATGGTGATAGGCCCCCCTCCCCTTCTTTTACTTCAGAAGCCAGTGTCTTCACTTTAGAGGCGCGGCTACCTGTCTGTGCCAATCTCAGACGCGCAAGGGTGTAATACCCTTCCCTTCACTGCCAACACCTTCACTGTTCAGAGGCGCAGCTACTTACCTGCGACCGCATGAGGCACATGATGGTGATATGCTCACACCATCTCCATTCCTATGGTGCAGTCGTCTGCTCTGGATCAGAAGCTTAAGTCACTTCTCTACAAGAGACTTGGGAACTCCCATCGCAACCAATGTAAGTCAGTCTGTCGCTCCAAAAGCACAGTAACCTCGCCAACCTGTAGCACAAGCCTATTTGTTACCTACAGCACAGTGACTCCGATAGCCCGAAACACAGTTTCATAAGTTGCTCTATATGCACAGAAGTCTCGTCGTTATTCAAAGCCAAGTCCACTCGTCGCCTGAAAGCACAGAAGTTCTATCGTCTCCAGAAGCACGGTCTACTCGTCGTCCCAGAAGTGCAGCAGCACTTAGTTCTCACCAGAGGCGCATGAAGCATGGGTCCACCCCAATTGGTTTGTTTAAACCGTCTCTTGCAGAGAAGATTGGGATTAAATCATGATTGATATCATATCAGATTGATTTAAATCTTTGACGAGGAGCAATTAGACTCCAAATCTAGGATGAAATCCTAAAATTTACTCGGCTGTATTCGAGCAAGCAAATCGGCACGCGCCACGTGTCACATACTTCGGTTATGTTTATAACCACCAAAGATGTCGTTTTAGGGGAATCTCGATGTCTGCCACGTGTCAGCGCCGCAGAAGTCCGAACCGTGCAATGACGGCAGATTCTTTCATATCTCAGAAACCCTAATGCACATCGCATATGTGCTCGGTTCTCTATAAATAAAAGGTGTTCTTCTTCGACTAAATGGTCGATTGAGAGATCAATCAAAAGATAGAAAGAACCAACCAACCAACCATGTTCAAGGGATCTTCTCATCCATACAGCCTCTTGATCGGTGACCCCAAAGTCCCATCAAAGGCGCTAGAGAGCCATAACAAGGTTGTTTCGTCGTCAGATCGTCAACGGAGTAAAGGAGCCGCTGCAGTGCTCGATCTCCACCGTCACACTTTCCCAGAAACCTCTTCTCCCTATACTTAGAATATCCTATTTATGACTTCCTTCTTTGTACACAGATACCTTATACGTTCAACAAAGCAAAAAAGTTTGTTCAACCTTTTGTCGCGTCGAACAGTAACCTTCCATGAGAGGCCATTAGTTATTGTATCAGAACGGGTACCACTTCTTCGTCCTTATTTCAAGTAGACTGACTTTAATAGGTGAGTGAACGCTTGTCCCCATAGCCAACCCTTCTGCTACCACGTAAGGAAATTTGTCGAACCAAGCATTGTTTTCCAGAGCACGGTCCAATTGACAAGCCACCCGCCCTGTCGTTGCTTTGTTCATCCATGACCAAATATGCCCCGTTCTGTCAACACACTTCATCCCCGCTTTCGTCAAGCACATCTGGAAGTCTCTTAACATAGCCTCTGGCACAATACGACCTCCTATCTGTTCGTTTTGATGCAGTAGCGCATTAAAATCTCCTAATACCAGAAGTGGCATATTATATGTAAACTCTGTCCCAATGCTGAGAGATATTATTTCCTGCTACAACCTCTCCCTTTGTCGCCTGTCATTGTGGCCATAGACAACTCCCAAGATGAACTGAAGTCCACCCTTATTCTTGAACACCACCACAATCATCTGATCTATCATATGGATGACCTGCCCTTCCCAACTATCACCATCCCATCTAACCCATAATCTAGCCATTGAGCACAAACTAAGATTATGACATTGCTCCCAGTGACTAGGGGTTCTCTTATTTAGCATGGGTTCTAATTTTTATTTTTGTTTCCAAAAGAATGTTGATCGTAAATTAATTTTTTCGAAGGACACCACAGACCTCCTTCCATCTCCCAAGCGAACACACCCCTCTCATATTCCAGGCAATGATCGACATTAATTATTCCTTGGCTTATCCAGTTGCACACTGTCACACCCCGGTCCCGTAGGACAGATCATCCTCGCTAAGGCGTGATGTCGCATGAGCCTAGATTGCGCTCGTGCAAGACGGGTTCCATAACGGTCGATTTTAACAGCTTGCGATGGGGCCTTCGCACAGAAGTCCCAAACAAAAATATTAAATAAACAAAAGCAAAAACTTGAAGCAAAACATAAGTCATTCAAAAATGCTCTTTATTGATGTTAAAACAAAGATTACAATGTGGCGCGAGGCCAAAATTACAATCACTCAAGCTCACGCTTCTCATATTACAAGTCACTCTGCTCTCTCTCATCTCTCAATACAATTTGAGTAGGCCAACGGATGCTTTGGATAGGCGATGTCCATATATTGTCTCGTATAAGTCCAGACTCCATGCGATAGCATGCCTCGAAAGGCCAAGGAACTTCGTGCCTTGACGCATCCAAGCGAGCTCCGTGCCAACGAGCTTCTACTTGTGCTTCCACATAAACACTGTGTGGGTGTCAGTACTCAATTGTACTGGTGGAGTGAGCTCCTCACCCACCCATATAAAACTAACACGTTTATTTACTTTGTGCAATATATCCTTTTACGATTGTCTTTCTATTCTTGCCTTAGGATTAATTTTAGAACATAAATTCTGGCCTATTTTGTGTCTCAGACCATCACCATGCCTTGTACCAACAACTTACTCATACTTTGCCTCTAGACCTTCTCGTGCCAACAATGTCATCTTATCGACTCGTGCTTGCCTTTCAGCCCATATTTGATACGTAAAAACTTGGTCGTGCCATAAATCCCTTCTTATAACATAATCGAGGCAGTGCCTCGCCACTTAGTAACTTGCCTATACTTGTGTCGTAACAACGTGGTCGTGCCATAACATATCGAGACTGTGTCTCACAATTCAACATGACTTAACCGAACTTGTCCTACGGTCCTTCTTGACTTAACTCGAAAGTACTCAATTCCAACTTATGCAACTCTATGCCGACAACTTATTACTCGACGCCACATCTCGTGCCGAAACACGTGTCTTTGTTTAGCCAAATATTAGGCTCCTTATAGGGTTACAACCGTGCCTACCTTCTTAACTCAAATGTGTCGTGCTTACACTTTTTTTGAATCGACCGACACCGTGTACGTGGATTGCCGCTCAGCACACCAACTTATCTATATGAAAGTTACTGGTAATCCAAGCCATCGTGGACATAGCTCAGGTAGGCGACGGGTATTTCAATGCAAGGTAGCTAGCCCCATGGAAAGCCCCCGACTATCCACGCGGTACAATCCAGCGCTGCTATAACGTCTTCCTCCTCGGTCGACTGGCCCCGGCTCCCCGACGTAATACCAGTCCAAGAAGAAATCCTTGTCGACAAGTTGTCTATGACCACGCACCTACGAGAACATCTAGACTCACGTAAATGCATGGCCTACTTTGAGGTATGACTAGAACCATACTTAGCAAAACGTGCTCGAAACCATATCATGCGAAACGTACATTGGAACCATGAGACTCCCAAACGAGGGACCGCCTCGGTGACAAACCATCGCTTGAACTTTTTCATTCTTTGAAATCTAGGAAACGACTATTACATAGCCTTCCCCCTTAACTTGAAAAAACATGTTCTTTAGGTGCCATAGACCATGGCTAACTTTTTACTAAACCAACCATGGCTCGTGCCTTAAACCAACTTGCATTCTATACGACGTTACCGCTCAAGTCATACTCTATATGATGAGCCTTAAGATCGTGGGACTATGTGGCTATGACAACCATAGAAATCGTAGGACAGTGCTAGAATGACTTAGTTAGCTTGGCATAACTTGTTGCCTAACTCAATCGTGCAACAACTTGATGAGCAAAGACTGTGTTAAGCCTTGCATCATGGGAACGTGTCGTGCACGCGTTCGACTTGAACAACCAAGTTCTTTGGGTGCCTAGACTTATGCCACAAGCCGTGCGATACAACTTAACCCGTGGGACGAGCAAAGGCTATGCAAAGCCTTGGACGATGAGACCGTGTATGCTTTATCAAGAATTTATGCGGACTACGCCTATGACTTAGGCTAATTTATAGCTTTATGACGAAGACCAACTTTTTTTCTCCCAAGCCACAGGACGAAGGACCGAGTGTCATTCTGAAAGCATGACGTGCAACACTTCTAAGCCAACCGTGGAATATTTTTTCATGTTCTAACTCAGTTCGACCCAAGTTGAGATTATTACCTTAGCTATATGGATTCGCCTCTTTTATTATCAAGCCTACTAGTACATTTGAAAACTTTTGTTTTATTAGTGTGAAGGTCAAGCTGAGGCAAGTTCACCGAAGCCACCCACCTGAGCGAGGAGCTGCCTCGACCGTGTGGGTCTTCGAGCAAGCCGTTGCATGGCTAAGTCCAAACGCCGTTGGCATTTTTGATTCCTCCGATTGACTGAGTGGGATGGGGGCACTACACACACCAAAGCTAGAGGCCGGGTGATCCCCTAGTTCTTGCTGTGCTCCCTCTGTCCTCTTTATTGGAACTCTCTTCTGTCCTCCAATACTGCGTATCATTGCTTTCCAATCCAGATTTTGCTCCGCCACCTCTTCCTCCATCATGTTTGCCGCTATTGTCATCATGTACATCTGTTGTGGAAGTATGTTCATCCATCTGTCATCTATGTTGTTCCCAGCATGGCACTTGCGAATATACTGTATCTCGTTTGTTGAGGTGTGCGCTTCTTGCCCTCTATGACTTGCTGCGCCTTGTTGTCTTGTATCAGTCTTCTTCTGTGCCCCGGATATGATTAGTCCTTGACTACGCTCGCTGCCACCACCCTCCTTCATTTGATTCATCCAACTTTTTCTGCCAATGGAGCAATGGTGTTACTGGTTAACACTTTCCTTCCATTACTCAGCACTAGCTCCATGCCCTGTCCCGTCCCTATCTCTTCTACTCCACCTTCCTCCATGTGAAAGTCATCTAATCCAGTGACTACTCTATCAGAGTTATTTGCTGCTTTGTCCGCTCCTATCTCCTCAGGCCTCTGCTGCATCACAAGGTTGGAGGTTTGGTTGCCATCCTTTTGTTGTAAGTTGGACTGGGCTTTTGCATTCCCGCATCATGTGTCCAAAACACGCGCATCTCGTACAACTAGGCGACACCCATTCGTACTCTACCATCTGTGTACATACTTCTCATGATGGCAATTCATATTCAATAACTTTTGGAAGTTCCCTATCAGCAGTTACCTCCACGAAGACCCTGGCGTACATGACCCGTTCCTTTTTTGTAGTGGCGTCATCCACCTTGATGGGCACCCTAATTATGCTAGCTAGCCTCATCAATAGTGGTACACTCCAGTAGTTAACGGGGAATTTTGGAAATCTAACCCAAACTGGAACTGTATGCAATACTTTCTTTTCACATCTAAAAGTAGGTGTCAATTCTTTCACCATGATAAGCCTGCCATCGAACGTCCAGGGGCCATCATGCATAACCCTCTCATCATCTTCGCATAGCCCAAATTTTACGTAGTAAAATCCATCTTTCCTGGCATAAAAATCCATAGAACCCTTCGGCAGCCACACACGACTTGCATGCCCTCTGATTTGGCCATAAAAGGGCCTATTCCCCATGACGTACAACACCACTGTATTCTTCCAAAACTCCCCTGCTTGTCACTCTTGTACACGAAATTCGGGTTTCTGTGACAAGTAATTTGTGACAAGTGTAAAACTTGTCACTGAAAGGGATATTTTTGTGACAAATAAATTTTGTTGTCACTCATAGTTTGATTCTGTGACAACAATGGTTTTCCGTCACTCAGTTAAATTATTTAGTGACCATGTTTTTATTGGTCGTCACTTAATGTTGTCACTGAAATAAAATTTGAATTTTAGACTTATGTCAGAGACAAGTTATGTGTGACAAGTGAAAATACTTGTCACTTAAGGTGTTTTTATAGTTACAAGAAAATATTATTGTCACATAAGTATTAGCCACAAGATTTAAATTTTATTCATGTCACTTAAAAGTGTCTTTTAGTTACCAAATAATTGTATGTCACACAAAAGTATTAGTCACAAAGAAGAAATTTATTTCCTGTAACAAAAACTTAAAGTAATTTTAAAAAAGTTAATAAAAAAACATCACTACAAAAAATTCCCATAAGGCAACGAATTTTTCAGCAACACAATATTTTTCGTTACTAATAAATCCTTTCTACAACGCATATTATTGTCGTTGCTAAACAAAAGTTTTGGTAACGAAAATTTTAGTCGTTGCTAATTTTCGTTGCCAAAGACTAGAAAATAAATAGGCAACGCCGACGTCGTTGCTAAATTATCCATATTTTACGTGTGCTAAGATAAGCAATAAATTAAATTGTTTTTAATGTTTTTATATCTACAACAATGAAATATAGCATTGCTAAATATTTCAAAATACACAAAAATTTAGTACCCAATTTTTGTGTTTTTGGTTTAGGAGGCAAACCAAAAATATTTCCCTCTAAATCAAAAATTTGGAGACTCCTTCGAATACAAAATCCCCAAATCCCCTTCCCCAAACGTACAAACATCTCCCTTCCTGTCTCTCTCTCTCTCTCTCCATCCACTCCATTGCTTCCCAATCTCCCTCTCTATCAACGACCTCTCCACGGGCTCTCCAGAGTCGATCGATGGCCTCTCCACGAGTCTCTGCCTCCTCCAGAGTCGTCGCATCCTCCAGATAGTCGTCCGCTCCCTCCAGAGTCGATGACCTCTTCAATCGAGGGTGTATATCGGTTGTCTTCTCTTCATGTTGGACCTCCCTTTCTTTCTTTTAATTGAATCAATGAAATATAGGATTTTTCTCCTATCCTTATTTGCTCCTCTGGTTAAATTTCTCTGCAACACCCTGACATCTGATGAAACACTAACCCCCAAATCCCTAAACTACAAATCTTTGTCGATGGATCCTCACCACCACCACCCTCCCCCTCGCCTGCCACCTCTGGGACTTCCCTATCCTTAACACCCGCACCTCCAAGGCCGAGGCGGTCGCGGTGCTCCGAGCGCATCACTCCCTCGACGACGGCGTCTCTCCTCCTCGCGTGCAATCACAAGACCTCCGAACCGAGCTCACTACCATCCCTCCCCGAGTCTCGAAGACGTTCGACACGGAACGTGGGGCTGGACTTCCCATATTTGTAGCATCGGCGTGGATGGTAGTCGGTCCGTCGGGATTCGGCGTGGAGGTACCTGTAATTTTTCCAAAGGGAGGGATTTGAATTTTGGGATCTCCTCAAAATTTTACTTTCTTTTTCTTAACATTGATCAAGTTCATGGTGATTGTTGATCGATAGATTAGAGAGTTTTACAAGGATAACAATCTCCTTCTCTCCCAAATCGATTTGGAATATCTCAATTAATTGGGTTGGGAAACTAAAAGTGAAAATTTGGCTTTATAAACCATGTTTCGATGTCAGTGTGTCTTAGAGTGCTTGTGTCGTGTCTGACAGGAAACAGACATTGACACGACACCATTTTTTGGAGTGTCCGTGCTTTATAGGTTGATGGATAATTTCCTTCTATCACAAAGTTTGTATTTTACATGGTGTATGATTATTGGTTCAAACTTAAGTTTTTTAGGTCGAGTCAATATCTGATATATATTACATGGGAAGTTAGAAAAATACAATTTGAATTAATGTTTCTACAAGCTTTTATAGGCCTAATAGTTTGTTTTCTTGCTGAGTATCTATGTTTATGACCCGATTGTTGTTTAACACTTTCCAATATGACATGAACATGTAGAAATAAGAAATTAATTTTATGTTTAAAAAGACAAGTCTTTTAGGCTGTTTGTTATTTTTATGTTCACTCACTCTGAAGCAGAAGGTGTGACGTTCATTTTATTACTTATTTTATTCAAAGAAACATGTTTTAGCATATTTAAAAGTCAGTTCATATTGACTTTAACTTTTGAAAGTTTTCTGTTCAACTTAACATGCTCTTTTCATCAGTCGCCAAATAGATTTTAAGGCGCTTGTATAATATACTATTTTGGTTCTTGATTATGGTGGGGTCATGATTATTATTGTACAAAGATTGGCAAGTTGGAGGACTTAGTTATTAGATTAGAGTACTAACTTCTCTAGTAAGGATATGCAATTCTTTTGTTTCAATTTGGGTGGGAACATTATTATTATCATATACCAAGGGTGGTAAATAAGACATCTTAGTTAAGAAATTAGGCTACTAAATTCTCTACTATGCAATTCCTTTATTTCAGTGACCGGAATCATAACTGAGAAGGTACAATTTTGTTAGAATGAGTATACAACAACATAAACTAGAGAAAAAATTTGTTAGTTGTGGATTTGATAATGTAAATATACATATTAGTGGTTGTAGCATTAGTTTTTATTAATTCCTATTTTATATGTATGATTGTTTACTAGAAAGCGTGAATAGTAAAAAATGAGCGACAAATTTATATCCTAACATATATGATATGCCACAGCATTCGATATATTTGGATACATCCAAGATACATGTTTCTGAGTATCCTGATATCTAATTATTATTTTTTTCTTAGTTTCAGATACGTATTGATACGTATCCTTGAATAAAAAAAAGAATAAATCAGAGTTGTGGTAAAAAATTTATACTGCGATCATCTCTATTTAATATGTAATTATGTCCTTATTATTTATTTTGTAAGTTGCATGTGCTGGATATTTTGGTTAATTTATTCTCAAAGAGGAACAAAGTCCTGAAATTTGTTTCAATTTCTTGTCAGGATGGCTATGAATATGGAGACACGAATTTTGTATTGGGCATGCAGTGAGCTACGAGACATTTCCTGTAGGGATGTTTTGGATGGTCGATAAACCACCGCAACTCATTCATACATTGAGATTGATGCCAGTAAGAGCTGTTACAGTAAATTTTGGTATATTTCCAGTTTCCTCTGTCATTTTCAATCAAATTGTCCTCAGTTTTATTTTTATGCTTGAAAAATAAACCTATTATGTTTTCACATATTACAACTTTGTATTAAAATATTGTGAATATGATATATATGTGCATGGAGCAATTTCTAACCATATCTTATTTGAGTTTGTTATGGGTGATGATGACCATAGAAACAAGATGATGGGAGCCGCAGAAGTTCAAAGCACGCTGACCTTGTTAGGAAGCTTCACCTTGTATGTTTGTTGATGTGAAGCATATATGATCATTATATTTCAAATCTATATTTTTATATACTTATGCTGCACAGATACACTAATGTTGCACAAATCCTCGTGAAGAGAACCATATCCGTGTTCGTATCCACAACTCACTTGTATCCAACATGATATCCTTGATAGTCATATTGGATATGGCTTGCCAAATGTCTAGACTCCAAATAGACCCAAAACATGGTTGAAAGTAATTTTGCTTAGTCGTTGTTGTGCCACACATAATTGAGATATGGGAAAGTAACATTTCTCCGTATCAAACCCTCACTAGAACTTTTTGGTGCCTGCTTACTACCAGAACATGCAAAACTATAGATATTATTAAGATCGATATGTATAAAATGTGTAGATATGTTTTCGTATGTATATTATGGCGGTAACTATATTGTACCCATATCCAAAATTTTCTAAAAATGCCATATTATGAATCCGTATCTTGTCATATTCACGTGGTCAGATATTAGTGACTTTATTAGGTTGCTAGCTTTCGTAATTGAATATCAGACTTACAAATACACAAGAATATACTTCAATAAACCAGTTTTTCCTACAATTTTGGATTGGTTGTGTAAACAGTCTGATACGGGCAGTAAATATTGGTAATGGTCGATTTTTGAAACCTTGCTTCAAATTTCAATTTATATGAATGCTTGGACTTTTGTGCACTTGGACACTTACAAAACTATCAGGGCTCTCTGATGACACGTTAGTTCATCAAATTTTGATGTAATCACCGATTCACCATTCTATTCAAGATGATGTTTGAAAGATGTCAATTTGAACATTTATTAACTGTTTAAATAAAGTAGTTGTAATCAAAATACTATGAAGACAGTTGATTAAGGGATCACTCACTACACCTACATGATACATAGTGGAGCGTGTCCTTTGTCAACTTAGTGAAGGGTGTCAGCAGTTCTGGACACTTCTTCATAGGTGATATTGGTCCAACTAATGATGGTTAGTCGCTGGATTTTATAGACGATCATACGATTGAAGCTCATGCAATAGATCTGTCATTCTTTTGCAAGATATCGGTGCATGAATTCTAAATCAAAGTATTACAATAGTTTCCTTTGCGCAACAGGCTGAACACAATTTAACAAAAGCTGAAAGAGCTTTAGCCAAAGTGGAAGAGTTCTTGAAGCCTGTAAACCGACAACAGACCTAGAGAGCATAACTGATGAGGAGAGGTTTATGTCTCGCAAGCTTGGACTAAGGATGAAGGCCTTTTTGCTCCTTGGTAACATGCTAGCACAATTTGAATGATTGTGGCACATACCTATAATGCGATACTCTGATACTGGCAAATATATGCCAGCCACACATTTTGCCAATCCTAGAATCTATAGAACAAATTTACATATTTGAGACATATATACATGTGTTTTGTCATATACTTGTAGGTTGTGAAAGTACTGTTAAACTTATTACTATCTCTTCCCCCAAGCCCTATCACCCTGAGCCACCTCAAGTGCCTGAAGGCTCCATCTTTCAATATCCACATTTACCTTAAATTCCCATCATCTTAATCCATCTCCTACCTATGTCTTCTTCCCAAAAGTCAAATCTTCCCGCACATGGAGCAAGTGCCAACCACTCCTCAGGTGTTGGTGCAGATAGTTTCTCCTGCTTGGAATACTTGCTATTGTAGCCATAGGTGCGTGATTAAGACATGAAGTCAGTAGGGGTTGTATGGTTGCAACGTTCGAAGATGAAGGCAATAGAAAATGCAGTTACTTTCAGACAAAGGAAGATCCTGATACGCAAACATCAACAAGAAATTTCTGAATACCTGGACTATCATTTTGCTAACATCCAATTCGACAGCGAATAAATGATACATTGACAATTAGCAATTCATAATCAGAACGGTGCTTGAAACCCTATGCAAACCTGTACAACCACGTAAGAGTATCACACAAGTGCTACAGTTCAGCATATGACAAACTCACAGCTTTCACTGTTATGCAAATGCAAGCAACAGAACTGATTGTTAATCGGTTCAGGTTTCACAGCAGCCTCATTTAATATTCCTCTTAGTTCTGTGTTTATATCTGAGATAAGTACAGATAAGGTATTCCCATTGTGCTTTGCTATTTTTATTAGCTCTGCCATTCACTAAAGTGATATTTGTTAAATAAATAGGCATGTTATTCTGTGATAGACTGATGTAAATATAATTGTCAGAACAATAACGCTATGTAATACCAGATAAGCCTCTCATCGGGCTTTTTTTATTGGTGTAGGTTCCTAATTCGTCGCCTACTGCAGCTTCCGCAAGCTCTGATATGTATGGTGCTGCAGTTTTAGATGCATGTGAACAAATTAATGCACGCATGAAAACTATGGCTGTCAAACACAATTATGCTTCTTTCACTGAGGTAATACTTCAAGCTATCCATGTACTCGTTATTACTATCTTATATTGGCCATGTAACATAAATATACAGCTGTTAGATCTTAGTAGAAGAGGTTCATAATTCAATTATCTGTCAAACCTGTCATCCATAGTGGAAGAGGTGTATAATTCTTTTTAGAAAAGCTGTACAAAATCTCTAATCAGGAACTTTTGTATTCTGTCACATTTTGCTATTTTGGTAAAATTATGAAGGGGAACAATTGCATATCCTTCTCGGTAAAATGAAATTCTAAACATGTTCTAGATAGAAATTATTTGCAAAAACCCCTCGTCTGAAGTGAAAACAGAGACAAAATATCACTTCTCTTCTATCCATGTGTACTGTATAACGTTGTTGCAAAGGCAATCTACTCTTTGTTTTAAGTATGTGAAGGCAGTCAAGACTCTATTAAATTTGCAAGTTTCTAGAAGTACTAATGATGCAAACCTTATAATATCACTGGCAAGATGAGATATTGTCTTAGTCTCCATAATGTTTATCTTGTGAAGCAAACCTTAATAATATCACTAAAAGATGTAAGGTTTGCCACGATTTGGTTACATACTTACATCCCTAAAATATGACCTAAATTTCTTAGGCTGCTGATTTGATATTCAATTTTTTCTCATTGTGACGCAAATATGTTCACGATTCAGATTTTTTCTCGTTGTGAAGCAAATATTCAATTTGTTACTTGCTTGGTTGATACCAAGCACACCTGCATCCATGGCATGATTCACTTCCTACAAATACAAGAGCTACAAACTCCAGTAAGTGTTCGAAAAGAAGATACCTCATATTTTTATTTATCGTAGTAAATGTAAAGACACCTTACTTTTGGCTTTTGAACTAAATTGCAAACATTTGTGTCTTTTTCTCTATTCCCATTGCTTCTATTGTAGAAATTCTGGTTTCATTCCTTTCATATAAACCACCACAAGTTTGATCTTGTGAATTGATTATAGGTCCACTTCAGAGGTAAATGTTGTGAATGGCAGAAGGTCAAGGCTTTAAACATAAGTATATGAGCCTAACAGATCATTTTTAATAAGTGAAGTGGATCAAGTTTTATCTACATATGATGCATGACATGAATGATCAAGTTTTATTGACAATTTTTTTCTTGTATATATATATATATATATATATATATATATATAACGTAATATTCTAAACAATCTCTTTATTAATTTATGCAGGTCATTAAAGATTGATCATCACCAAGACAGGAGATGCATATGCAATTGACCATCAGTTTATATTTATAGATTACTCTAGGTTTTATGTACCAGCCAGTTTGGATACTCTTTATTTTATAAGTACTCAATATTACTTCTCTTCATGTTATATGTACTGAATTTTGTGGAGCAATATAATTACTTTTTGAGGATTGATATAAATACTTTTCATGTTGTTGTCCATAATTACTTTAGAGTTAGTCGCCTATATAAAGGCCTTTTAAAATTTGTGAAGGTTAGTTCTGGTTTACATTGAAAAGTCGATGGGGGTGTTCTTGGAAGATGATCACAATCATGCATACCTCCTTTATAAGAATTGTGTGATATTGTATTGTGTGTTCTTGTGTTTCAATGTATAATGACAATGACAAAAAAAAATACTCGTGACAATATTGATTTGCCACAAAACATATAAGTGTACACTACGGTGACAACATTTACATTCACTAAACATATAAGTATATAGTGACAACAATAAAAATGTTACTGCAAGTGTTTACAATGATGACACACTAAACATATACGTTTATTGTGACAACAATAAAATTATTTTGTGATATCAAACATCGTCACGAAAATAATTTTTATTTTTTTGTTAAAAAAATAAATATTTATTTTTAATTACCATAAAATGTCATTTGTGACAATATCGTGCGTCACTTATAATATTTTTAGTGACACATTTGTTGTCACGAAAAGTTTACTATCACTGACAACATATTCTTGTCACAGTAGAGACTTTTTGTGACAACGACTTTTGGTTGTCACTTATACTTTTAGCTACGGAGATATAGGCTACGAAAGTAAGTCGTCACTGTACTCGTCACAGAAGATGTGTTGTGACGAGTTTCATAACTTCTGTGACAACGTTACATGTCACAGAAATCATGTTTTCTTGTAGGTTCGACGAACGTCATCTTTCCTCCTATCCTAGTAGGTTCGACGAACGTCATCTTTGCATTAGGACTTGGTTCGGCTTGACGAAGGCAATCTACCCATGACTTGCTCCCTGGATGGATTACTGGTGTGCCCGTCGCAGCAGACAGGCCTGACGGTATCTGGCCCGGCGGTATCTGGCTACCCTGCTTCCTAATCCCTCTTAGATGTTCTTCTCCCTGATCAGAAGCAAGTTGCTTCCCTTTGTCTTGCACCAAATGTTTGATCCCCACATCTCCTATTGGCCGGTATACACGTCGAGTAGTGGATGTTTGGAACCTCCTACCACTCTCCTCTGCTTTTCGGAACACCTATGTGGCTAAACCCCTCCTTTCCCTTCCCATGTCGGACGCTAGCACCACCCCTCATCCTTCGCTTCCTCTCCACCGTCGACCAATCACCCCCATCCACATGTGGGGAGTTGTCGCCCTCCACCCCCTTTCCTTTCCCCCGCCCGCAGTCGGCCGAACCAGGGTCCCAGGACAGCGGGTGCTCTAACCCTAAATCGTCGTCGCTTCTTTCTTTATTCGCCATATATATATATATATATATATATATATATATATATATATATATATATATAGTCTCGCTGGAAAAGGAAACAACCGCTTGCATATTTGTAAATTTTTTAAATGTAATTAAATCTATCAAAATTTGGGGGGGAAAAATGAAACCATTATCGCCTCTTCGTCTCCTCCATCGAAGAAAGATTTGATCTCTTTATCTTCATCTACTATATATATATATATATATATATATATATATATATATATATATATATATATATGTAGCAAATGACCTCTATATATATATATATATATATATATATATATATATATATATATATGTGTGTGTGTGTGTGTGTGTGTGTGTGTGTGTGTGTGTGTGTGTGTGTGTGCGCAGCCACTTCTTATTCAAATTTTAATAACTATTAATGAAAAAAGTTTTTAAATCTGCCTATGTAACGTATATAGCGATATATTACTAGTCCCAAGCCCGGATCAAGGATGATGATTTACGCATAAACCAATATAATAAAATTATATAATTTAATCATGTTTAAATTTTCAAGAAAGGGCTCCGTCTTTGGGCTTTTTTGCCTAGGGCCTCCAAATGGCTTGAGACGGCCCTGCTTGAAAGTGTCACTAATGTCTCAAAAGTGTCATCAAAAGTCACTAATTATTTTTGGTGATACTTTTGAGACCCAAACACTAATTATGTATAATATGGAGACCCAAATACTAATTTAGAAATTTATTTGAGACCCAAAGTCTATCTATTGGAAATGTGTGCAATTTCCATCGTGTCTCTTTATCTTTTATAAAAGCGTAAGTGTTTGAAGCATTCATTCACTCAATACATTCATCCATATAGCATTAAGTCTAAGAGAGAGGGACTACCAACATTGTTTCCAGGGGCGGATCCAAGGCCCGCTTTGGGTGGGCTGTAGCCCATCCCATTTTTTTTAGTAGGTATGTATATCAGCCCCAAAAAGAGAAAAAATCCAATGAAGCCCACCCAGTTCTGGTTGGAGAGCACATGCTGCCATCAAAAAGAAAACCCAACTAAAGTCTAACCCACCCGATAGAGAGAGAAAGAGTCTGAGTCCTGAGAGAAGAAAAGTAAGTTTATTTTCTGAGTTCTGTTCGAACTTCGACGAAGAGGAAGAGGAGAGCTCGACTCTTCCTTCTGGCTTCTTTCTCCGTTTTCTTCCTTCCATTCTTCTCAGTTCCGGTTGGAGGCTTGGAGCTCTTCGAGAAGGTCGGTCGAGGCAAGTTGGACCCAGGAGCCAGAGCCTGGACAGGAGAATCTCAAACAAATGTAAGTTTCTTCAAATCTTCTTACAATTAATTTTTTTTTCTGATTTACTTTTTAAAAAAAAGTTGTTTAGGGTTTATCCGTACTCGCCTACTTGGTACTTCATTTGTTCCAATTTTTTCGAAATAGAGATTTTTTTTTTAGAAATTTAGGGTATCGAAATTGGGGAAAATGAGGAGATTTGAAAATTTAGGGTTTAAAAAAGGTTAGGAGATAATGATATATTATTTCGATTGTTTATCAGTTTATCAGTGATTCAGTTATATATTATAAATTGATAAATCATAGTTGAGGCTTATACATACTTTTTTGATTTATTTAGAAATCAAACTTGAGAAGATCTGATCATCTGAATATCAGAATATGAGCCAACCGCCCAAGCGTTTAAAAACATTGCATTCTTTCTTTAAACCAAAAGACAATTCTCAAGAAGTTCAAGAGCAACATCCTTCTCAAGAAGTTGATGGACAAAATATTTCTCAAGAAGTTGAAGGACAACCTCCTTCTACAATAATTCAAAGAGACAGTGTCGAGCCATTGAACTTTGATCATACTTGCTTTGAACGTGATCCCGGAATGCGTCATCCGATATGTCAATATAATGTTAATCAACGGGATGATGTTCGACGGGCTTATATCAAAGCTGGACCATATCAAATTATTCTTCCAGAATATCCAGCCTCTCAGTCGTCGGGAGATCAAAACCGTCGATTTCAAGCTTCTTGGTTCAAGAAATTTCCATGGCTAGAGTATTCTCCATCAAAGGATAAAGCATTTTGCTTTCCATGATTTCTTTTTGAGACGCATCCACCTAAGCATCCTACATTTACAGTTGATGGATTTAAAAATTGGAAGAGAATTAATGATGGCCAGAGGTGTGCATTTTTGCACCATATAGGAGGTCCTCGTTCACCACATTTTTGTGCTGTATCATCTCAAGAGAATTTAGCGAGACCATCTCTACATATTCACAATTTATTGGATGCACAATCTAAAGAAATGGTGGTGAAGAATAGGTTGCGACTCGAGGCAACGATTCAAGCTGTTCGATGGCTTGCATATCAAGCATGTGCATTTAGAGGCCATGATGAGTCATTGCTTTCAGTAAATCGAGGCAATTTTATCCAATTGATAAAGTATGCATCATATTGGGATAAGAAAGTCAAGGAAGTTGTTTTAGAAAATGCTCCGGGAAATGCCAAGTATATCGCACCATCTATTCAAAAGGAAATTTTGCACATTCTTGCAAATAGAGTGAAGAAGAAGATTCGTGAACACATTGGAAATCATAAATTTTGTATTCTTGTTGACGAATCACAAGATGAAGCTCATGAAGAAAAAATGGCTATAATCTTGAGATTTGTGGATGATAGGGGGTTTAT
Source organism: Iris pallida (assembly GCA_029216955.1). Classification (NCBI taxonomy): domain Eukaryota; kingdom Viridiplantae; phylum Streptophyta; class Magnoliopsida; order Asparagales; family Iridaceae; genus Iris; species Iris pallida. Next base: position 7,367,638 of record JANAVB010029816.1, on the reverse strand, counting down.
ACGAGAGCATTTTTTTTGGATTGTTGATGTTGCCGACACCACCGCATTGTCACTGAAAACTGAGATTGACAATGCTCTTGCTCATTACAATCTTGATACTGCCAATATGAGAGGCCAAGGATACGATGGTGCTAGCAATATGCGTGGTGCATGGAAAGGGTTACAAGCGCTATTTCTCCGAGATTGTCCATATGCATACTATGTGCATTGCTTTGCCCATCGACTACAATTAGCATTGGTTGCTGCTTGTAACGATGTCCAAGATATTTGGTTGTTTTTTTCAATGTTGAACACCATTGTCAATCTTATCACTACTTCTTCTAAGCGTCACAATGAGTTACATTCTGCGCAAGTTTTAGAAATTGCAATGAGGTTACTACTTTTTTCAACCTTATCAATCTTATCACTACTTTTTTCAATGTTGAACACCATTGTCAATCTTATCACTACCATTGTCCATCATATCACTACCTCAGGTTAGAAGCTGGTGAACTTGAGACGGGCAGAGGGGCTAATCAGATTGGCAATTTGCAACGAGCTGGAGCTACTCGTTGGAGTTCTCATTTTGCTTCGGTGAACAGTTTAATACACATGTTTGATGCGACTTATAAAGTTCTAGAGAGCATTAGGGTGAACGGAACAAGTCAATCCTTACGTGGGCAAGCTAGGGGTGCTACTAGGGAGATGAAATCATTTGAATTTATATTCATTCTACATTTGGTGAATTCAATTATGGGAATCACAGATATACTTTGTCAAGCTATTCAACAAAAATCTCAACACATAGTAAATGCTATGAACCTTGTCTCTTCCACGAGGAAACTCCTACATGAATTGAGACAAAATGGATGGAGTACTTTCTTTGAAGAAGTGAAAACATTTTGTGAGAATCATAAGATTATAATTATACCTGATCTAAGTGCTCCTTATCTTGAGGGTAGTGGTCGTTCATGTCAACAACGGGATCACATTACATTAGAGCATCATTATCACTTTGATATTTTTAATGAGGCAATAGATAAACAAGATATGGAGTTGGAAGAAAGATTCAATGAACGAACAATGAGACTCCTTACTCTTAGTTCGACATTGGATCCAAGGGATAACTTCAAGGCATTTAAAATTGATGATATTTGCAAACTTGCGGAGGAGTTCTATCCTGAAGATTTCACTGAACAAGAGATTTTTATTTTGAGAAGCCAATTGCAACATTATAATGTTGATATTACTCATCATTCAGAGTTTCAGAATATAGCTACAATTGCCGAACTATGTCAAAGATTAGTTGAGACAAGGAAGTCAGAGATTTTCTATCTGATTGATAGGTTGATTCGTCTTGTATTGACTCTTCCCGTCTCAACGGCAACAACGGAACGACCATTTTCAGCTACGAAGCTTATCAAGACGCAACTTCGTAACAAGATGGAAGATGAGTTTCTTTCGGATTGCATGACTTTCTACATTGAAAAAGAACTTTCTGAAGATATCGATGTGAATTCGATAATAGATGAGTTCGATTGTTTGAAAGAGCGAAGGGCACAGCTTCACTAGTTTGTCACTACAAACTACTTTTTTGTATATGTCATACTTGCTTGACTAGATATAGCTTTTTTGGATTATATGTAGTAGCTGACAATATCGAATGCTATGGATATGTATCTTATGTTTTTTGTATCAAATGCGGTGGATATGTATCTTATGTTTTTTGGTATCAAATGCTAACAACCTCTATATATATAAATTATTTTTATTCCTTTTAATGATCACAGAGGAACTCGAAGCCAGAATGTGTCTTTTAGTCTCCAAGCATTGAAGGGTCCATTGGAGCATGTTAAGTTGAAAAATGTGGCTTTTCTGTGAGTTCCCATACCATCTACTCTACTCTATAGTTGTTTTCTCTTTATATATGGAGCATGTGAAGTTGAAAAAGTATTTTGGTCTTTGAAATCTTGCTTCAGGGACTTGTCATAGACTCATATAACAACTTCAGTGGATAGTGCCCAGGTTTCGGCGAGGACATTCAAGTAAGTCTATTTCCTACTATGCAAGTCTTGTGCTCATTTATGATCGATAATCTTATTTGTCTATTTCCAACTATAAAACTATGAGGGTCCTTCTCTTTATGATCAATAATCTTATTTGCATGTTTCTTATCTCAGAAATTTTTCTTGTTTTAGTTGATGTTTCTTGGATCATGGTTTGCTTTAGTACATGGTATGCTGTTTTTTTTCCAATATCCAGTACAGGGGTAGGTTTAACCGATTAAAGTTGTTTGTTTGTTTGTGTGTGTGTTTTTTTTTAAAAATTTGAGATTCAATTGATCCTATATTCTATCTATTTTCATTAGATTGATATATTTATATTTGAATTTTTTTGGGATTTCATATTTTAATATCCAGATTACCATTTTTTTGCGAACCTGATGAATCCACAACATCTCTGTGGAGTGAATCCCATAACCCTGCTTTTAGCTACACTCACTTTTATGACTCGTTAGTTTTTGGCTACTCAAAGCAGCAACCGTAGCTTGATCTTCAATCCATTCCCAAAAAATTATTGGCAAGGAAATTTTCATAACCCCAACCCAGTAGCAGTTGGAAGGAATCTTGGTATATTATGGTTGAGAATATGAAGAATGAACCTAATTTGTAACTAACATTTCAGTTTACATTGAGCTCAGTTTACATTGAGCACATCGTTTAGAATGTTTATGTATCCTTCGTCTGTTAAAATTAAAACCTTGTAAAACTGTAAAAGTTCTTGGCTAAATTTCAACTTGATACCCTCAACTATCCATGTTTTGCAACTTGATACCCTAAACTTTTAAAATAGCCAACTTGATACCCTGAAAAATATATTTCCCAAAATGCCCTCCCCCCCTCTCTCTATTTTCCAAACCCCCCCCCCCCCCCCGCCCCCCCCCCCTCCCTCTCCGGCCGCCGCTGCTGCGCGTCGCCCCGCTGCCGCTACTGCTGCGCGCCCGCCGCTGCTGCTCCGGCCGCCGTTGCTGCTCCTGCCGCCGCTGCTGCTGCGCGCCGCCCCGCCGCCCCGCTGCTGCTGCTGCACGCGCCGCCGCTGCTGCTCCGGCCGCCGCTGCTGCTGCGCGCCGTCCCGCCGGGGGAGAGAGGGGGGGGACGCCGGAGGGGGGGGGGGGGGGGGGAACGCCGGAGAGGGAGGGGGGGGGGGGACGCCGGAGAGGGAGGGAGGGAGGGAGGGGCAAGGGTATTTTTGGAATTTTTTGGATTTTAGGGTATGAAGTTGAAAATATTCAATAGTTGATGGTATTAAGTTAACTATTTTAAAAGTTTAGGGTATCAAGTTACAAAACATGGATAGTTGAGGGTATCAAGTTGAAATTTAGCCAAAGTTCTTATGTATCCTTGTCTGGGGGGGTTAGGGGAGGTGTCACTGTGTCAATAAATGATTTTGAACTTGTTCATGATTATTTAGTGCTAGAGGTCAATGTTTTTATTCATTATGACAGGTATCGAACCATACAAATATAGGATAAATTCTGCCGAATTTTCGACATAGAGATATAGTAGTACTATAGTAGTCCATTCCAACTTTAAATCCTGGATCCGCCCCTAATTGTTTCGTCGAGTTCCTGCGGTGTGAAATGCTGCTACTGAAGGAATAGAACCGTTGTACCCTGGAAGACTAATTGTCGTTAAACCGTAAGCACCAATGTGGGACGAATATTGTCTTAAAGACATTGAACCAAATTCAAGCCCAGGTATCGGTCAGATTATTTATTTACATCATATTCTATTAATTTGTCTCTTAAATACAGAGTTGTAAATTCTTTATTAACAATCTTAAGACAACATATTTTTTTAACCTTTTTCTTCTTCTTCTTTTTTTTTTGAGTCAAACAAAACATAAATTACATTACAGTTTCATAGTGTAATTGTCCTTGGTTTGATATTTAATTCGTAGTGTACTTGGTTCATAGTCCTCTGGCTTAGATTTATAATCCCACTGATGCATAGATAATCCTAGTTGTATTCATGGTAAGAGCATCCACAATGGTAACACTTCAAATTATACTCTAAATCACTTCAAATCATACTCCAATAATTAATTTTGGAATATTTCCTTCATGTTGGTACACAATGGTATAGTCTAAATAAACACTCCAAATTGACAAGTGGCAACACTCCATTTGTTTTCCTCCTTATTTTTCTTTCATAATTGACAAGTGGCAACACTAAAAAAAAAGAATGAAAGAGAAAAGTAAATATGGTGGCCCCGCAAGTAATATAGCTCAACTAGTGGACTCTCCAAATTTGGAGAGTCTCTTAGCTTTCTACCATTTTTTAAGTGTGGACAAGAGTCCATTGGAGCCATCAAGTGCTACAAAATTTGACTAAAGACCAAATATAGCACTTGAAATTAGTCCCACTGTGGATGCTCTAAGGTTGTGTCTTTTTGGAATTTTTTTTATACCATATTATAATACTCATGATAAAGTTGTACTCATGGTAACGTTGGGTCTGTTTGGTATTTTTTTTTTCATACCACATTTTATTTGAAACAGAGATGCATTTGAAATTGGCTACCTATATTTCTTAAAATATATATAGTTCTGAGTAGCATTTTCTTCCTTTTGAAGCTATAAGTTATGAAATTAACTTTTGGCACTCTTTTTAATATTTGGGTTGGAATCTGTAAACATGTCTAAGTTCAATTCTACAACAGTGCGTTGGTAGAAATAAATCTTAAATTCATTTGTTGAATCTTTAGCCATGCATGCATATTGTTCTATTTGTGCTATGTCAATATCTGTTGTTTTTCTGTCTTACTTTGTACTGGTTCAAGAAAGTCATTTCATTACAGTTTAGTATTATAAGTGGCTTCTGATTTTGATTTTGTTTTATTTAAACTCTTAAAGTTGGTTCTGACTTGTTCTATTTAACCGGAACACAAAACAACACTTTTTGAACTTTTTTTCCCCACTAATACTCTATTGTAACAGACAAAATGGTCACTGTTGAGAACTCAGTGTTGATCACTTCTACTCTTGTCCATATCGGACAAGGAGATAAGTCGAAAAAATTCAATGGAACCGACTTCAAGCGCTGGCAACAGAAGATGTTGTTCTATCTTACAACATTAAATCTGGCAAAGATTCTAAATGAAACAACCCATGTTCTGCAAGAAGGTAAAACTGCCAATGTTGTTATTGCAAATGTTGAAAAGTGGAATTAAACATGCATACTTCTTATTCAGGAACCACATATTAAGTGGACTGGACAACCATCTATGGAATGTTTACAATCCACTGAAGACTGCAAAAGAAGTCTGGGATGCTCTGGACAAGAAATACAAAGCAGAAGATGCATGGTCTAGAAAATTTGTAGTAGGCAAATTTTTGGACTACCGCATGGTTGACTCCAGATCAGTGGCAAGTTAAGTTGAAGACTTGCAATGTATTTTACATGAATTAGTTGCCGAAGGTATGACCTTATGTGAACCATTTCAGGTAGCTTATGTAATTGAAAAACTTTCATCTCTCTGGAAGGATTATAAGAACTATCTGAAACATAAACGTAAGGACATGCCACTGACAGATCTAATTGTCAGGCTTAAAATAGAAGAGAATAACATGAGCACTGAAAAAATCTTTTCTATAGAAGTCCGGGCAAATGTCTCGAAGACAGGACAAAAAAGTGCAAATATATTGGACGCTCCGGTCAAGGGAACTATAAAAAGTTCAAAGATAAAAGTCACATATGCAAGAAAATGGGACATAAAGTTGCAGATTGTCGTAGTCGCAACTACAACAATTACAATAACAACAAGAACAAGGGACGTCCTCAGTAGGCTCTTATGACTGAAGATGAGAGTTTGGCTAAGGGTGTTGACGACCTGGTTCTGACGGCTGTTGTTTCTGAAGTGAATATGGTAGGAAGCAACCCAAGGGAGTGGTGGGTTGACACTGGAGCTACTTGTCACATCTGTGCTGAAAAGGCTATGTTCAGTACCTACCAAAGTGTCGACCAAGACGAACAACTGTTCATGGAAAAAATTTCATCGTCAAAGGTTGAAGGACAAGGGACGATCATTCTGAAAATGACGTCAGAAAAAGAATTGAAGCTTAACAATATTATGCACGTACATGACATTCGAAAGAATCTGATTTCTGGATATGTGTTAAGCAAGCATGGGTTTAAATTAATATTTGAATCTGACAAATTTGTACTCACCAAAGTGGAGTTTATATGGGGAGGGGTTACCTCAAGGAGGGCCTCTTCAAAATGAATGTAATGACTGTTATGCCTAATAAGATGATTAATTTTTCTTATATTGTTGAGTCATCTCATATGTGGCATGGAAGATTATGTCATGTTAATTATGATTCAATCAGAAACTAATGAATATGGACTTAATTTTCAGATCTGTAATAGATTCAAATCATAAGTGTGAAATATGTGCAGAAGCAAAATTAACCCATATATCCTTTCAAAATTCGGTTGAAAGAGATACCGAACCGTTGGATTTAATCCATAAAGATCTATGTGATCTAAAAGGCATACAAACTAGAAATGGAAAGAAGTACTTCATCACATTCGTCGATGACAGTACTCGTTATTGCTATGTCTATCTTATGAAATCAAAAGATGAGACAATAGATATGTTCAAGCAATATAAAAATGAAGTAGAAAATCAACTTAATCGAAAGATTAAAGTTCTCAAAAGTGATAGAGGTGATGAATATGAAGCACCCTTTGCAGGATTCTGTGCAGAACATAAAATTATACACCAAATCACTGCACCATATTCAACACAATCTAATGGTATTGCTGAACAAAAAAAATCGAACAATTAAAGAAATGATGAACTCTTTATTGTTAAGTTCTGGTCTACCAGATAATTTATGGGAAGAAGCTGTACTTACAGCCAACTACCTTTTAAATAAGGTGCCCTACAAGAAAAATGACAAGACTCCGTATGAATTATGGAAAGGAAATTAATATTCCTACAAATACCTCAAAGTGTAGGAATATCTTGCAAAAATGGTAATTTCTTTGGCTGAAAAGGTCAAGATAGGTCCTAAGATCTTTGACGATATATTTATAGGATATACTTAAAACAGTTCTACTTAGCGGTTTCTTGTACATAAGTCAGACATTTCGGAGATACATAATAATACAATTATTGAATCTAAGAATGCATCCTTCTTTGAGAATATCTTTCCATGTAAGAAGATACATGAAAGAGAAACACTAAAAAGAAATTAGAATGATATTAGACATACTGGTCAAAAGGATGCAGATAATAAAATTACAGAAGATGAGCCTAGACGCAGTAAAAGGTCTAGAACATCGAAGACCTTTGGACTGAATTTCTAACATTCATGTTAGAAAATGAGCCTCAAATTTCAAAGAAGCAATGTCTACACCAGAGGCACCACTTTGAAAGAAAACTATAAATAGTGAAATAGAGTCCATTATGCAAAGCCATACATGGAAACTAGTTGATCGTCCTCCAGGATGTAAGTTATTAGGCTGCAAATGGATATTCAAGAGAAAGATGAAAGCTGATGGAACTATTGATAAATATAAAGCAAGACTGGTTGTCAAAGGATATAATCAAAACAAGGAATTGATTATTTTGATAAATATCACCAGTAACACGGATAACATCAATTCGGATGTTAATTGTAATAGCAGCATTGCACAATCTTGAAATAAATTAAATGAATGTAAAGACTGCCTTTCTAAATGGTGACTTGGAAGAAAAATCTACATGAATCAACCAGAATGATTCATAGTAGCAGGTAAAGAAAGAAATGTGTGCAAATTAGTTAAGTCTCTATATGGACTTAAAGAAGCACCGAAACAGTGGCACCAAAAGTTTGACAATGTAATGATGTCAAATGGATTCAAGATTAATGAGTATAACAAATGTGTGTATTCTAAAAATACACAAACTGGATATGTCTTATATGCCTATGTGTAGATGATATGCTAATAATAGGCAGTAATAATAACATAATCCATGACACAAAGAATATCTTAATCAAAAACTTTGATATGAAAGATCTGAGAGTTGCAGATGTTATATTAGGAATTAAGTTTTCTAAAACACCAGATGGGCTGATATTCTCTCAATATCACTATATTGAGAAGATTATAGAGAAATATAATCAAAATGATAATAATATTGCAAAAACTCCAGTAGATTTAAATATTCCTTTAAAGAAGAATATCGAAGAAAGTATTTCACAAGTGGAATATTCTCATATAATTGGGAGCCTAATGTACGTCACAAACTGTACGCGACCGAACATAGCTCAATCAGTTAACAAACTGAGCAGATATACAAGTAATCCAGGAGAAAACACTGGAAGGCTAATATTAGAGTACTCAGATATTTAAGATATACTAGAGACTATGGATTGTATTATACTAAATACCCAGCTGTACTCGAAGGATACAGTGATGCAAATTGGATATCTGATACTAAGGACTCGAAATCCACAAGTGGATATATTTTTACACTTGGAGGTGCAGCAATATCGTGGAAGTCCTCAAAACAAACGTGTATAGCCAGATCAACTATGGAATCTGAATTCATAACTCTGGATAAAGCAAGTGAAGAATCAGAGTGGCTTAGAAATTTCTTGGAGGACGTTTCAATATGGCCAAATCTAGTACCAACAATTTATATACATTGTGATAGTCAATCTGCTATCGGTAGGACACAAAGTCATATTTATAACGATAAATCAAGACATTCGGAGACGTCATAATACCGTTAGACAACTTCTCTCCAATGACATAATCACAATTGATTATGTAAAATCAAAAAAAAAATCTTGCGGATCCACTAACTAAAGGTTTGACAAGAGAGCAAGTATATAAGTCATCGAGAGGAATGAGCTTGAAGCCTATGATAAAAAAAATTTCATAAAGGAAAAACCAACCTAGTTGATTGGAGATCCCATTATCTAGGTTCAAAGGGACAACCTAATTATGTGAAATTCTTAAATGACACTGACGAGTATTTAAATACTCTTTCCATTCTCTAGGATGAAAATAATAGTGTCGCCTGCAAAAAAAAAAGGGTAAGCATTGCTTTTAATGATTTCTATGACTTGAAATTCAAGTGGAGTATAGCGGGATACTCTTATTAGGAAGTCACATATACGAGTGTGAAGTGTGGCCGCTTCTATGAGAATTATAAGGTTGAATTCTCTAAGAACACTTATGAAATCAGACAAATATTCAAGGCCAAAAATGAACAAAACAATAGAAGCAATATTGGTCGGAAAGGAGTTGTGTGATATTTATTGGCTCAAGATTACAACAATAGCTGAACAGTTCAAGACATCATGTTCACTAGTTAGCTAGTAAACTCAATAAAAATTTACAAGAAAAGGTTCAAGGCCAAAAGCTACATATCCTGATACAATAACTTTTCAAATGATCTCTCTCTCTCTATCTCTCTCTCTCTCTGTGTGTGTGTGTGTGTGTGTGTGTGTGTGTGTGTGTGTGTGTGTGTGTGTGTGTGTGTGTGTGTGTGTCTGCATTATGTCTGCATGGTGTATGTATTATATTTGTATTGTACATAGTCAAATATTCATTCATGTGAGAATTGTTGAAAAAATTGAATGTATATTTGAAATAATAATAATAATTTTGTATCAATGAATCTATGGCAACGAATCTATGGAAACGTGTTCGAATTTATCTATTGAAAAGATGTGCCATTCCATCGTGTCTCTTTATCTTTTATAAAAGCGTAAGTATTTGAAGCATTCATTCACTCAATCCATTCATCCATATAGCATTAAGTCTAAGAGAGAGAGAGAGAAGGACTACCAAAATTATTTCGTCGAGTTCCTGCGATGTGAAGTGCTGCTACTGAAGGAAAAGAACCGTTGTATCTGGGAGACTAATCGTTATTAAACCGTAAGCACCAGTGCGAGACGAATATTGTCTTAAGGACATCAAGTTCAAGCCTCGGTATCGGTCAGATTATTTATTTACATTATATTCTATTAATTTGTCTCTTAAATACAGAGTTGGAAATTCTTTACTACCAGAAAGTACTTTCAATGATTGGATGCACATTAAAGTGGACAAATTCATCATTGGATGTTTGTATGTTAGGAAGTTAATTTTTTTTTAAATGTATTATAATAATAACAAAAGCCAATATGTAACTAAATTAGGAATAATTTATTAATAACAATAATTACCCTTTTTTTAATATATATATATATATATATATATATATATATATATATATATATATATATATATATATATATATTTTGATAGTTAATATTACCAAAAGTTTATTCATACTTTTTAATGTATTTTTTTAGATGTTAATGAATTAAATTCACGACAATTAGTACTGTTATACTAGAGAATGGTCAAGTAATTCTAATTTATTATTAACTAATTAGTGAATGGTTAAGTAATTAGGAAATGAAAAAGTTATAATGTTTAATTGGTGTCCATGGGGATGTAACCTGTTGTGTACACCGAAAATCCTGTGAGGATGGACACGATTCGAATTTCTTCTGGACGTTGCTAGTCGATCCAAAGAAAAAGACACTAAAAAAACTGTTTAAATAGTGGCAGCCCAACTCACAACATCACCAATACAAAATTCATCAAAACTCAAGTCTCAGGTCCCCCAAAACTTTCTTTCGTGGACAACAACGATCTTCTTGCTCTTCTTCTTGTTCTTGATCTTCTTCTTCTTCTTCTTCCCATCACCACCTCTGAAATTCCTACTGGATGGAACACGTCATTTCCTTTCTTTTCTTTTTCTCACTTTATACTTAGGCTGTGTTTGATTTGGGCTTTTTTTTCCATGGAAATATTTTTATCACAAATTTTCCACCAATTGTAGTGTTTGATAGCTTATATTTGTCATGTAATTATTTTCCAAAAAACTATCATTTTCCATGGAAAATAACTAGTTTTCATGAAAAATGATAACAATCAAACACCCAAATTAAGTTTTCTATAAAAAAAAATTTTAAATTCTATAGAATTTTTTTTTCCTAAAAAAGTAATTTCATGGAATTAATTAATCAAACACACCCTTATTATTGTATCAAACACTTGAAGTCACGAACTCCCCTCCACTTCCTTCTACTTTCTGTGTCCAATAATGAGAGGAATATGCCACTATTAATCATATTATGAACAAGGTTGTTACCAATAGGCATGGCAGACTCATCTGAGGGCTCTAATTTTTTTTAATTTAAGGTATTTTTATCTCCTTGGCCTAGTTTGGTTCACAAAATTATCGTATGGGAAAGAAAAGTGATTACTTTTCTATGTTTGGGTGCCAAAGAAATTGAGAAGAAAAAAAAAGTGATACATAATGGAAGAAAAATTAGAAAAAAAAGTGATCTCATTCATCCAAACAAGAAATTACTTTCACACATTGAAGTATTTACTTTTCTTTTCAAATTTTTTGGCATTTTCAAATATAAAAAAAAATCAATAAAAATTATAAATTTTTAAAGAAAAAAGTGCCACAAAATTGATTTTCTTTTTCTTCCATTCCGCGAACCAAACCAGGCCTAAAAATAAATTTGTGTCCGTTCCTTCTAATAGATATAAGATTATATTATTATTGGACCGGATGATGCATTACAAAGTTAGCTTGTGGAAAATAGTGATTAGGTTCAAGATTGGAACTACTTATAAGAATATAGTTGAGCGTATTAATTGATGTCACGTGGTCATTAATGCAAGTAGCAAATGTATTCGTGTAAGCAAATTATTTTTTTCTTTTCTTTTCTTTCTTCTGAAAAATTATAATTTCCACTAGAAAATTTCAGATATTTGAAAGCATTCGAACAATTGAAAAAGAAAGTGAATAATTGGGAATAAAAAAAGTTAATCCATGGGATGAGTGGAAAAACATATCTTCCTTCTTTTTTTTTCTTGGAATTTTTTTTTCTGCTCATTTTTTTTGAATCCAAACATAAAAAAGAAATAATCTGTATTAATTTTCCAATTTACTGATTCCCCGAACCAAACGTAACCTAACAGTAAAGAGATTAGCAAATAGGTTTGTCAATATGACCCTTTTTTTTCATGCATTACGTGGAAATAACCGATGAAACATGCAAGCAACAAAATGAGACTACTTTAGTTGCACAAGTCTTACTCGTTTTTTTTTTTTTTTTTTTTTTTTTTTTTTGAAATCACACGCACACACACAATTGGGGGGCTCGAACCTTGCCGGCCCCTCCGGATGTCCGCTCTAATACCACTAGGCTAGAGAGCTCGGACTTACTCGTTGGTTCATAAGTACATGTTCTATAGCATCAAGCATACAAAATTAGATTATTCTCTTATCTACGAGAGTTCATCTATTTTATTATTAGCATGTAGCATTACTTATAGCATATGAAACATGTAAGCAACATCTAGTTTACTATGTGTGAAAGCAAGGCAAAAAAAAAAGTTTAGAAACACGCCCATCTTAAGCCACGTCGATATGTCGACCGAACATATATGCAACATCATTTGCAAAAATCTAAGTCCAAATGATCGGTCTAGTCAACGAACCAACTCAAGGTACCATGCGGAACGGGACATTATACTTCCTCGCGGAGCACATCATGTAACGGATCTGAACAGCTTGACTCCAGTTCATAAGTCCATGTTCATAAGTCATGTGACGGATCTGAACAGCTTGACTCCAGTTCATAAGTCCATGTTCTATAGCATAAAGCATACAAAATAAGTACTCTATTGTCTATGTGGGTTCATCTTTTTTATTATTAGCATGTAGCATTACTCATTGCATATGAAACATGTAAGCAACATCCAGTTCATTAGGTGTGAAGGCAAGACAAAAAAAAGTTCATCGAAACACATCCACCTTAAGCCACATCGATATGCATCGACCGAAAAAATCCCTGCAACATCCTCTACGAAAACTCAAGTCCAAACGACTGGTGTAGCCAATGAACCAACTCAATGCACCATACAGAGCAGAGCATTAAAAAAAACCCTCCACCACTTCCTCGCAGAGCACATCACGTGACGGATTTGTACAACTTGACTCCAAGTGACTGAAAATAAACAGAGCCTCATCAGACTCCAACTGGCCGAAAAATAAATAAATAGAATAATGCTAAATGAAGGACATGAACTTTTGACCTTGTGGTTAAGGGCCTGTTTGGTAAACCGTAAGTGTAGAAAGATATGGATTTTGACTTTCAAATAGGAAAGAGTGGTAGGAATCCATTCACTTTCTTGTCCCCTATTAGGGGACAAAGGTGTTTGGTTAGGATAAGGAAATGAGAAGTAGGAAGTGAGAAAGTATGTAAAAATATTTGGTTAATTAGCTAATAATTCTAATTACATAATCAAATATCTAATATTAATTCAATACTTTAATTATTTAATAGTAATTTAATTAGTATTAAATAAAATTAATAAACTATTTATAGATATTTAATATTAGTTATTAACTAAATTATATATATATATATATATATATATATATATATATATATATATATATATATCATTTTCCAAATCAATCCCAAATCATCTCTCCCTCTCCCTCTCTCTCTCTCTCTCTCTCTCTCTCTCTCTCTCAGTGAGCCAGAGCAGCTGTCGGAGATGACGAAGTCGACGGGGAGCCGTCGACCTCCGGTAGCAGCTCCCTCCGGCCCCTCCCTCGGAGTCCGCTGGCAACCTGTGCCCTCTCCTCCGGACTCCGGCAGCCCGCGCCCTCCCCTCCCTCGGAGTCCGCCGGCAACCCGCGCCCTCTCCTCCGGACTCCAGCAGCCCGCGCCCTCTCCTCTCTCGGAGTCCGCCGGCGATGATGGCTCCCTCTTCTTCTCCATCAATTACAATGTATAAAAAGGGGAATCCGCCCACATCCAGTGGCCAAGGCTAGATGTGGAAGCCTGGATTTTGGCCTCCTTTTCCTGCCGACAGGAATTGAATCTGTCAGATTTCACCATTTCATGTCCCCTCTTCCATCTCTAACCAAACGTCTGAAGATGGCTTCCAATCTCCAAATCCTGTGAAGTGGGATTCCTCCCCTCACTTCATGTCTTACCAAACAGACCCTAAAGGTAACACAATCTAACCAACTAAAGTACTCCAACTTTGTTTATATATATATATATATATATATATATATATATATATATATATATATATATATATATATATATATATATATATATATATATATATATATATATTTTAAGAAAAGCAATTTATTGAAATAGGAAAGGTGGCTCGAAAAGAGCATTATAGCTGGTACCATAGGCAAAAACATAAAATGGCCTTGGTTAACTAAGTAAGAAACAATAAAGTAGGTAGAAGCACAAATAAAAAAAGTGGAAATTCAAAATTCGAAAAACCAAGATTTCGAATCTTGAAAATCGGGAAGGATGTGGGTGCGCCGCCCGGGGGGGGCACACAGTCCATAGTCGGGTGGGGGCACTCAGCCCTGTTTCCGCTTTTTTTTTTATTTTTTATTTTTTGGAAAGAGAGACGAAAATACGAATTTTGAAAAGAAATTCAAAATTCTAACGGGCGGGGCCCCAACGCGAGAGTCCCGAGGGCGCCAGCGCCAGACCCGAAGTCTGGACAGACCCTCTGCCCGAGGCAGGGGGGTGGGGGGCCCGAGGCAAGGGGGGTGGGGGGCCCGAGGCTGCCGGCGCGAAACCCGGAGCGGAGGCTCCGCCGTCGGGGCACGGAGGATGGGAGGGGGAGAAGTGGGCGCGCTGCCCATGGGGGCGCGCCGCCCGGGGGGCGGGGGAGGCCTTTGCCAGCGCTGTTCCGCGGGGAAGCCGAGAGGCGCCTGTGCCGGAGAAGAGGACGGGGCCAGCGCGGCTCCCGGGGGCAAGAGCACCTGCGGGGAGGCGCCAGCGTCGGTGCAGAGCGCCGGCCCGGAGGAAGGGGCCGACCGCCAAGGCGCGGGGAGCACTACGACCCGGAGCTGGGGGGGTTGGTCCGGCAGCGGAGGAAAGACCTTCGTCGAGGGAGAGGGAGGGGAGGACAATACCGGGGAGGAGGAAACTCGGGGAGGAGGGGAGGCGGAGAGGGTGAGCCGAGGGGGTGGGGGCTGCCGGCGGAAGAAGGGCCGACTGCCACGGAACCGGTCAGCGACGAGAGGGAGGGGCCTCCAGCAAGCGCCGGAGGGAGCGTCGGAGGCCGGAGGACGGTGGTGGAGCGGCGTGGGCCGGGGACAGCGTCACTGCAGGAGGCTGACGCACAACCGCCGTAGCCCACACGGGAGCAGAGGATGGGGTTGGGCACACCACATGGGCCCACGAGGGGGTGCTGCTGGCGCTTGGGGCGAGAGAGACGAGAGGGGGAGGAGGGGTGGCCGCTGACGCAGAAGACGGCAAGAGAGGCGCCTGAGTGTTGAAGGAAGACGGAGGGTTGGAGGAGGAAGACGCCGCTGGGGGTGGGTAGCGGAGGGGGGGAGCCAGCCCAGCCGGGGAGAGGGTGGACGATGCCGGGTCCGGCCACCGCAGGAATACCGCCTGAGTGGCGGCGGGCGCCGGAGGGTTGGAGGAGGAAGACGGTGCTAGGGATGGGGAGGGGAGGGGGGAGCCAGCCCAACCGGGGAGAGGGTGGACGAAGCCGAGTTCGGCCATCGCAGGGCAACCGCCGGAGTATCGGCGGGCGGGGAGTGCGCTGGCGCTGGAGGAGGCATCCCTGGCTAGACCAGACCTGTTCCCGGTGGAAGGGGGGAGGCCGGGAGGGGACCAAGGGGGTCAGCCAGAGGGGAGGGTCCGGGCCACCTCCGCCGAGGCCGACGGCGCCGAGAGCGCCTCGGGCGGCGACGAGGCCTAGAATGGAGGGGAGGAGGAGGGAGGTGGGGAATCCGGTTGGGACGAGACCGTCGGCGGTCCAGAAGAAGACGCCCGGCCGGCAGGGAAAAAGAGGACCACCGGAGGAGGATGGGGAGAAGCGGGGTGGCACGGCCTGCCCCGGAAGGCCGACAGGCCAGAACACCGGCCATACGGGGAAGAGGGGAGGGGGAGTGGCGAGCAAAGGGGCTGCCACTCGACCCGGACGACCGGCCAACTTCTCCATCTTCTATATATATATATATATATATATATATATATATATATATATATATATACTCTTCTTATACGGAAATAGCTTACTAGATAAAAATAAGGGATAATTTTTAAAAAACCAAATATTTACAGAGAGGAAAACACCTACGGAGAGAAAAGAAAAGAAAAAAAAATTATAAGCCTCTAAACTCTCGAAATATGTGGTCAAAATATATGTGTCCATCTTTCTTAAAAAATCTAAATATTTCTTAGAAATAAATCTAACAAATAGAAAAAAAAATTATAAGCCTCTAAACTCTCGAAATATGTGGTCAAAATATATGTGTCCATCTTTCTTAAAAAATCTAAATATTTCTTAGAAATAAATCTAACAAATAATATATCTATAAAAAAAAATCAAATATATTTTAAAATAAAAATATATCTTTTAAAATAAATCTATATTTAAATCTTAAATCTTTTTGTACAAGCAAATCTAACATATAATCTATCTTTCAAAACGAATCTATGTTTAAAACCAAATGTAGTTTTAAAAAGGGAAAATTTATGAAATGTCGAAAAATTGTAAAAGTTTTATGAAAAACCCACCGCAAAATAACATTTCATCGCTGTTGGGAAAGAAGCGCGGAAACCTTTCCCCAAACCGGAGAGTACCTGCGAGAGGACCGAGCAAACAACGCACGAACCAAAAAACAAGCACACAAAAACAATCCACGCAGACACAGAGAATTTTTGACGTGGAAACCCTTGCGGGAAAAAACCACGGGACGATCGGAGTCCAACCCTGAGAAGCCTCCACTAATGGAATAGAAGAATTACACCCTCTACAAACTCCTCCGATCCAAATCGGATCCCCACAACACTCAGAGATAAGAACAATGATTACAAGGCTACGAAGAGCGAGAACGACGAGTAGAGATTACCCGAAACACGATCTCCTTCGAAAACGACCTTCAATCCTCCGCCTTCTTCTCCGAAGTTGCAATGGCACTCTTGCCTCCTTCTCTCTCAAACTTTTGTGTTGTCCAATACTTGCGATTATAAATTAGGGTTGAGAAAACTCAATATAACTCCCCAATCCCGCAACCAACCTGAACCGTTGGATTAGATCCAATGATGAAAAACTCATCCTAAAATCCGCTTCAGCCCCCGACGACACAGAGTTCGGCCAGAACTCTGTGTCAAGCATCCAGAACCTCACCCCACAGTACTGGAGTGGCCAGGCCGAGTTCGGCCCGAACTCGCCATGGGACCGAGTTCGGCCCGAACTCGGATCCCCTGTTCCAGAATCTCCCCCTGGGCAGCAACAGCAGCAGCGACTCTACGTCGCCCACTTCCCGAGCTTCTTCGACACACGAACGGCGCTCGTCGCACTCCGGGGTCTTCTCCACATAGGTTGGGAACCCCACCCACTCCAACAAATCTCCCCCTTCACAACTATGGGGAGGACGTCGTCATCCCGACGATCTGCCTGCAGTACTCGAACTTCCCCCTTGGTAGAATCTTCGTAAACATATCAGCTCCGTTGTCGTCTGTATGCACCTTCTCAAGCGCCGCGTCCTTCTTCTCAACCACATCCCGTATCCAATGATACCGGGTCTCGATGTGCTTGGACCGGCTATGAAACGTCTGATTCTTCACAAGGTGGATAGCACTCTGACTGTCGCAAAGCAAAGTATACTGCTCTTGCTTCAGTCCCATTTCCTGCAACAGCTTCTTCATCCACAACAGCTCCTTGCAAGCCTCCGTCGCCACAATGTATTCCGCCTCCGTCGTCGACAAGGCAACACACTTCTGCAACCGCGACTGCCACGACACTGCTCCTCCCGCAAACATCATCACGTAGCCCGAAGTCGACCGCCTCGTGTCTACATCTCCAGCCATATCAGCATCGGTATACCCGACCAGCTTCGGCTCGTCACCACCAAAGAAAAGTCTCCAACCGGCAGTGCCCTGAAGGTATCGTAGAATCCACTTGACCGCACTCCAATGTACCCTTCCAGGATTCGAAAGATACCTGCTAACCGTACCAACTGCATGAGCAATATCTGGCCTCGTACACACCATAGCATACATCAGGCTTCCCACAGCTGAAGCATATGGAACCCGCTCCATATCTTCCTTTTCGTCCTCGGTAGATGGACACTGCTCCTCAGTGAACTTAAAGTGAGCCGCGAGGGGGGAACTCACTTTCTTCGACCCGTCCATCCCGAAACGCTGAAGTACCCGGTGAATGTACTTCGTTTGGGACAAGTGTAGCAGCTTGGACTCTCTCTCTCGGCTGATCTCCATCCCAAGAATAGTCTTCGCTGCGCCCAAATCCTTCATAGAGAAGGCCGCGCCCAGTTGGCGCTTCAACTCCGCTATCCTAGTGGCATTTCGACCCACTAATAGCATATCATCTACATAGAGCAATAAAATGATGAAATCATCCTCGGCAAAATACCTCACAAATGCACAATGGTCCGACGTCGTCCGTGCATAACCATGCTCCCCCATAAACGACTCGAACTTTCTGTACCACTGCCTCGGAGCCTGCTTCAGACCATACAAGCTCTTCCTCAAACGGCAGACCAAATGTGACTTGCCCTTCTCACAGAATCCCTCCGGCTGCTCCATGTACAACTCCTCCTCAAGATCACCGTGGAGGAACGCCGTCTTCACATCCATCTGCTCGACCTCCAAGTCGAAACTGGCTGCTAATGCTAGCACCACCCGAATAGACGAATGCTTGACGACAGGCGAAAAGATCTCATCATAATCCACGCCTTTCCGCTGACCGTAGCCCTTGACTACCAGCCTCGTTTTGTATCGAGGGCGAGTAGCATCATCCGTCTGCTTCACTCTGAACACCCATCGATTCTTCAAAGCCTTCTTGCCCTTTGGCAACCGCACCAGATCATAAGTAGAATTGGTGTGCAAGGAACTCATCTCCTCCTGCATAGCCACCATCCACTCCTGCCTGTGTTCGTCTTCCATAGCCTCTGCGAAACTTTCGGGCTCTCCCCCGTCAGTTAATAGCACATACTCATCCGGCGAGTATCTCGTAGATGGTCGACGATCCCTGTTGCTCCTTCTCAGTGGAGCCACTGGTGCTGGCTGTATACCGACAGCCTCCTCCCCTTCAGAAACTGCCTCCCCGGTATGCTCATCCTCCTGAGGGACACCCTGACCACCATCAGCAGGCTGATGATCAAGGTTGGGAGCAACTCCATGTACCGGCTCCCCCATAACTGGATCCTCCGCGATGTCCTCTGGAAACTGCTCGAAGCGAAATGACTCTAACTCAGGCAATTCCTCAGCCTCAGAAGGCGTCTCGGAGTCCTGAGTGTTGGTCATGGTCTGATCCTCGACGAACACCACGTCCCTGCTTCTGTAGAGCTTTCCTTCCACTGGGTCGTAGAGTCTATAGCCAAACTCATCCCGACCGTAGCCGACAAAGACGCATCGCCTCGTCTTCGGCTCAAGTTTGGTCCTCTCGTCCTTCGGTACATGCACGAAGGCTTTACAACCAAACGCCCGCAGGTGATTGTATGACGGCTCTTTGCCGTACCATACTTTGTCAGGCACATCACCCTGCAAAGGAGCACTAGGAGACAAATTAATAATATAAGCAGCTGTGAGAAGAGCCTCACCCCAATAACTGCCCGACAAGTTTGCTTCTGACAGCAAACACCGCACCCTCTCCATCAGTGTCCTGTTCATGCGCTCCGCTACACCATTGAGCTGAGGTGTCTTTGGCGGAGTCTTCTGGTGTCGTATCCCTTGCTCTCTGCAATACGCATCAAAGGGACCGATGTATTCGCCGCCATTGTCGGACCGAACACACAACAACTTCTTGCCCGTCTCCCTTTCAACGGAGGCCTGAAACTCCTTGAAAGTAGGCAGCACCTGATCCTTGGTCTTTAAGGCATAGACCCAAACCTTCCTGGAACAGTCATCAATAAAAGTCACAAAGTAAGAAGCACCACCAAGAGATTTTACCTTCATAGGACCGCAGACATCCGAGTGAATCAACTCGAGCAACGCCGGCTTCCTCGAACTTGGGTGACTCTGGAAAGACACCCTACTTTGCTTCCCAGCCAAACAGTGCGTGCATTTCTCCAACTTTGTAGACTTGAGCCCCGGAATCACCTTCCTGTTCACCAAGTAGCTCATCCCCTTCTCGCTGATATGGCCGAGCCGCCTGTGCCACAACTCGGTAGACGCATCACTGACTGCGTTCACCTCCTGTGCCCCCTGTGCGCTCCCCTCCATATAGTAGAGACCGGACTTCTTGCTTCCTCTGGCAATCACCAACGAACCTCTGGAAAGCTTCCACTGACTATTCCCGAAGAGACTGAAGAATCCCTCGTCATCCAACCTTCCAACCGACACCAGGTTGAAACGGATATCAGGGACATGACGAACATCCTTGAGAACAAGAACCGCACCCGTCTTCGTTCTCAAATGCACATCTCCAATGGCAACCGCCTTCGACACATCTCCGTTGCCCATCTTCAACACGCCACAGTCGCCTGTCGTGTAAGTGGCAAACAGTGCCCTATTGTGAGATACATGTGCTGAAGCCCCTGAGTCCACCAGCCAAGAATTGTCATCGCAGGCGAGGTTAGTAATGACCTCATCACCTACGACGATCACATCGCCTCCATGCGTCGAGGCCGCCGCTGTAGTGTTCTCTTCTTGCTTCCCCTTGTCGTCCTTCTTCTCTCTCTTCCAAGCGAAACAGTTCCGCTTGATATGGCCCTTCTTACCGCAATGATAACACTCTGAGTCCTCGTACCGACCCTTGGACTTTCCCCTGCTCTTGTCTCTGCCACCACCTGGACCCCTGCTTTTGCCCCTTCCGCGGCTCTCTGAAACCAATGCCTCTGAGTGGTGGGATGTGGATGAAGTGCCCTGAGAACGTCTCCGCATCTCTTCATTCAACACCCCGCTCTTAGCAAACTCCAGACTGACCACGCCCTCTAGAGCAGAAGCGATCATAGATACTCGTACGGTCTCCCACGAGTCTGGCAAGGTACACAGCAGCCACAGTCCCTGAACTTCGTCGTCGAACTTGACTCCCATAGAAGATAACTGGTCAACCACGCCCTGGAAATCACTCAAGTGATCCGTAATAGACGCCCCATCCTTGTACCGCAGACCCATCATCGTTCGGATCAGGAACAACTTGTTTACCCCGGTCTTCTTCGCATACAAGGATTCCAGCTTATCCCACAACGTCTTCGCGTGCTCAATATTGGCAACGTGGTTGTACACGTTCTCATCAACAAACTGCCGTATGTACCCACACACCTGTATGTGCTCGAACTTCCAGTCCTCCTCGGATTTATCACTGGGCCTCTCGGATGCAAACACAGGTAGATGCAGCTTCTTGACAAATAGCAAATCCTTCATCTTGCTCCGCCAATAATGATAGTTTGTGCCATTAAGGTTCACCATGCGCACCGGCTTCGCGTCCATCTCTCCTCTCTGGTTCCTCTGTCAACTCCTGACACCCTTTGAACCCAAAGCTCTGATACCACTCTGTTGGGAAAGAAGCGCGGAAACCTTTCCCCAAACCGGAGAGTACCTGCGAGAGGACCGAGCAAACAACGCACGAACCAAAAAACAAGCACACAAAAACAATCCACGCAGACACAGAGAATTTTTGACGTGGAAACCCTTGCGGGAAAAAACCACGGGACGATCGGAGTCCAACCCTGAGAAGCCTCCACTAATGGAATAGAAGAATTACACCCTCTACAAACTCCTCCGATCCAAATCGGATCCCCACAACACTCAGAGATAAGAACAATGATTACAAGGCTACGAAGAGCGAGAACGACGAGTAGAGATTACCCGAAACACGATCTCCTTCGAAAACGACCTTCAATCCTCCGCCTTCTTCTCCGAAGTTGCAATGGCACTCTTGCCTCCTTCTCTCTCAAACTTTTGTGTTGTCCAATACTTGCGATTATAAATTAGGGTTGAGAAAACTCAATATAACTCCCCAATCCCGCAACCAACCTGAACCGTTGGATTAGATCCAATGATGAAAAACTCATCCTAAAATCCGCTTCAGCCCCCGACGACACAGAGTTCGGCCAGAACTCTGTGTCAAGCATCCAGAACCTCACCCCACAGTACTGGAGTGGCCAGACCGAGTTCGGCCCGAACTCGCCATGGGACCGAGTTCGGCCCGAACTCGGATCCCCTGTTCCAGAATCTCCCCCTGGGCAGCAACAGCAGCAGCGACTCTACGTCGCCCACTTCCCGAGCTTCTTCGACACACGAACGGCGCTCGTCGCACTCCGGGGTCTTCTCCACATAGGTTGGGAACCCCACCCACTCCAACAATCGCGTGCCCAGAATTAGCGAAAAATACATAAAGGGAGTTCTGAATGACCTTTTTGCCCTTCCAATTTATTGAAAACACCCCTGAACCCTACTCTTCAAGAAAAATATTTCGATACTTCCTCTTCTTCCATACGTCATTTAGTTTCGAATCTAGATTTTTTTCTCCAAAATCTTCAAACCTTACTTCAAAAACTTGTCGAAAATTTTCGGAAAGACGGACAAACGGTAAAACTGTTAAAACGGAGGTCCAAATATCATTTTTTTACGATTCTAAAATTTTGAAAGGCCGACTAATGTAGATGCAATTAGTATTCGGCTCCTCGAAAATACGCTCCTTTTGCGACAAACCGGGCCTCGTTTCGACCTCCCAGTCAAAAGTTATGGCCCTTCAAAGTTTCAACTGGTCATAAAATGCAGGAGAATGATCATTCTCCGTGGTAATATCACGGAGAATGTCATTCTTCGTGCTAAAACCACGGAGAATGGCCATTCTCCTTGTTAAATTGACAAAGAATAGCCATTCTCCGTGTTAGAATGACGAAGAATGGTCATTCTTCGTCAATTTAACAAAGAGAATGACCATTCTCCTAGTTAAATTGACAAATAATAGCCATTCTCCGTGTTAAAATGACGGAGAATGGCCATTCTCTGTCAATTTAACAAGGAGGATGGCCATTCTCCGTTATTTTAACACGGAGAATGGCCATTCTCCGTGTTAAAATAACAGAGAATGGCCATTCTCAGCCATTTTATCATGGAGCCATTCTTCGTCATTTTAACATGGAGAATGGTCATTCTTCGTGATTTTAACACGGAGAATGGTCATTCTTCGTGGTTTTAACACGGAGAATGACCATTCTCCGTCATTTTAACACGGAGAATGGCCATTATCCGTTATTTTAGTACGGAGAATGGCCATTCTCCATTATTTTGACACAGAGAATGGCCATTCTCCATCATTTTGACATAGATAAGGTCTTTCTCCGTGGTTTTAGCACGGAGAATGGTCATTCTCCATGATTTTAACACGAAGAATGGCCATTCTCCTTCATTTTAATACGGAGAATGGTCATTCTTCATCATTTTGACATGGATAAGGCCATTCTCCATGATTCCGTCATTTTAACACGGAGAATGACCATTCTCCGTCATTTTAACAAGGATAATGTCATTCTCCGTAGTTTTAGCATGGAGAATGGTTATTTTTCGTAATTTTTAACAGTCATTTTAACACGGAGAATGGTCATTCTCCATGTTAAAATTACGGAGAATGATGGAGAACAGTCGATGATGATAATAATGATGAAAAACTTCAAATCTCTTCACGATGATGATAATGATGATGATGATGAGCGATGATCGGAGTTCGACTGAAGAAAAGCACAGTGATCTACGAACGATCTTTGAGATATCTGCTGAAGATGAGAGCAATGGAATTCAGATCTCTCGTGAAGAAGAAGAAGACGAAAATCGCAATCCAAATCTGAGTTTGTGCGAAGGGTAGTTATGGTATTATAAAGATGGCAATTTTGTAAATACAGAGCATCTAAAAGGAATTTTGGAATATTTAACGTGGAAATATATATAATTCTGGACATTTCATAAAATCCATCTTGCGGGTGGGTTTTTCATACAAACCAACCCCGAAATTGGGTTTCTCAGCAATTTTCATTTTTAAAGATATTACTTTGATGATTATATTAATGTTAAAGATATATTTCATCAATTTATTAATATTAGTGTTAATTTTCTAGTGTTAATGTTAATATTGATGTTAATATTAATATGATGACTAATATTAATCTTAATCTTAATATCAATTTTAATGTTAATGTTAAAACTAAACTAAATTAACACTAAATTTAAAATTAACATCAACACTAAAATTAACGTTAAAACTAAATTAAAAATATGAATATGAATATGAATATGAATATGAATATTATTATTATTATTATTATTATTATTATTATTATTATTAACAAAATTTACATAAACATTACAATTAATATTAATATTTTTAGAATATATTTGTCTTGAAAGATACATTATGTTTAGAATTTTTTTTTTAAAAACAAATCTATCTATATTTTAAAAATTAATTTTTTTTTAAAATTCAATCTCTATTTGAAAAATTAATTCGATAACTAGGACTTGTTTTCTTAAGATAGAGATAGAGATATATTTATTCTAAAAAACAGAGATTTAAATTTTTTAAAGAAGGGAAAATTTGGAATAGAAACATATATGTTTAGTGAGATCCGTTATTCTGTCCATTATGAATTATTGGTTACAAGCTATTCAACTCCCTATGGCTACACTACAACGCATAGAAAAACAGTGTACGGACTTTATCTGGCGTGGAGGAGTTCATGCAATAGCCTGGGACACAATATGCAGGCCAGAGGAAGAAGGGGGAGTTGGACTTCGCCCTCTGACTCTTATCCGAACCGTTGCGGGCGTGAAGATGGCTTGGAAACTCATCCAGGAGAACTTGCTATGGGCGGAATGGGCGACAAGCAGATATCTAACAGGAAGAAATTACTGGTAGTATCAGCTAAACAATAATGAATCGGTCACCTTCAAGCATATCATCCGACAAAGAGGCATCATCAAACCGCATATCAGTCGTATAATGGCGGATGGACAGAATACTGACATGTGGCTCGACCCTTGGATAGGACAGCAAAGTCTATTGCAAATTCTCGGCCCTGAGTTCGATCGGGATGCGCGAAAAGGCGAGAGAGTGAGCCACATTATCCGGGACGGATAATGGCGGCCAGAGTTGCATCGGCGGACACAAATTGTAGCAGCTGCTGTAGTGCCCCGTCCCTACATCGTGCCCCGTTCTCTGTCCACGGGGTGCGCGAGAAAGAAACACTGTCGCTATCGACTCGGTCGGGACCGATAGGTCGGGATCAATCGAATCGATCGAATGGAAACGGTTGAATTAAGATCCATTCATCGTTATGTAATGGCTTCTTCGGAACCAAGTCCCATATTTAGCGGGTTACGCCTCAAGGATTCACTCTGCGGCTGAGTCGGGAGAGACCTCTCGTTGCTCTGCTTTTCACGCCGCTTGCGTTGGTTTTGGCTTTATTTTCTGAATACGTTTTAGTGAATGTTTTCGATGGTTTTATGGCTTGCAATTCGAACTCGCTTTCCTATCAAACTTCTTGAATAATGCAGTGTTCTAATCGGTTGCTTGTACGATTTCAGGTAATCGCGTAGGAGACGTCTAGCGCGACCAACAAGTTCTCTCGTCTGAAGTAAACTCAAGGTGAGTGGCTGACCCTTATATTCTCGACCCCCTTCCTAGGTAAATCAATAATGTTGTTGCGAATGAAAGGATAAATGCAAAGGCATGAACACGGGAAAAGGATTGAGTTTTCAAAGAGAATGTAGGCTATGTCTTAATAACTAAAAGGAAAATATGTCTTCGCACGGTTATGGACAACTTGTCGACAAGGCGATAGTTTCCTCGAGCGGCAACCCGAGGCCACGGGACCGTTTCGGCCTAGGAGGAAACAGGGTATAGTCGTGCATAAGGTTTCAGCACAGGTTAAGCGGGGACTTACAACGGAGCTAGCTACTTGCGTTGAAAGGATCTTGATTAACAAAGCTATACGTCCAGGATGGCTTGTGATGCCAGTGACCAATATTCAAACGTACATTTTGCACTTGATATGAAAAATGTTAACAATTGACAAGGAAGAACATGGTAAGTTTCATAAGGCGCGGCGCGGTCCACCGCGGGTAAGTTCAACGTAAATTTTATTATGCTAGACATATGCTTGTTGAAATCCATTAGGATGGTTAGAAACATTCATACATTAAGTCATATAAACTCTTCAACCAAATGAGAGCTTGGAACTTAAATAGCCACGCACCAGTACAAAGTGTAATGTACTGATCCTCGCTCTCCACGCAGGTACCCAAACTACGAAGGGCGTGCCGCTTAAAATCTCAAGACGGCATGGACACTTTTGAAGCCTCGTCCGCTTGTGAAGGCTTGTTTCTGGATTCATTTTGAAGAAGACCCCGCACTCAGTCCAAAAGAAGATGACAACTCGACTACCCGCGATAGCAGGTGAAAAGTGTTATGTTTTGCTTGTAAAAAGGGATGTAATGTATGGAACGACTATCTCATCGGCGTTCATTTTGTAAGTCGAGTCATGTTGTAGCCCGTGCGGCAATAAATGTAATAAAGTCAATGTAAATTAAGTTTTATTATCAATGAAAAGTCTACTTCTATTTCAAATGTGTCAATCAATTTCTCTGCGTACTCTAACTTGATGTTGTGTTTCGGATAGCCTTATGAATGCGCCTTGTGCGATCGCAACTTAGGTTCGCACGGCATCACGCCCGGGGGACGACTATCGATTCTACGGAATCGGAGCGTGACATAATGGTATCAGAGCACGGCTTTACATCCTTTGACCTTGCATCGATGAGATAAGTTGTTCCATACAATGAGTCCGTAATAATTTGTGACTGATGCATTTGCCTTAGTATAGCGGAAGTGACGGAACCCACAGCCGAGCGAGAGTAGAGCGCTTCTAGCGGCTCTAGTAGTTCGCATCGTTCGCGGGCCGGACCTTCTAACGATACCATCGAAAGGATGCTGCGCATGATGGAGGCACAGTGGAACCAGTCCGAGAATCGACATCAACAGACAGAGGAACGACAGGCCCAGTTCGAAGCTCGCTTCGACGTACATGCAAAACTTCAACAAAAGCAGCTGGATACCCTGCAGCAGATCGTCCAGACAATGGCGGCCAACGGAAATTTTACGACTGTGCCTACCGTTACCACACCTACTGCCCCCATGCCGACGATCCAACACATTAAAGTCGACATGGAGGAGCCCGAACGTCAACCAGCGGCACCGAAAAAGTACAACTTTGAAGTGTCAGAATTCAAGAAAGTGTGTCGCACTTCCTTCAGCGGTACCGAAGGCCCTTATATGGCGATCGACTGGTTGGAAGAGCTGGAAGATCACTTCGAGCTCCTCGGCATTGAAGAATCAAAGTAAGTCGCCTGCGCACAACTTCAACTACGGTTGAACGCGCACGACTGGTGGGTCGTGCACAAGCGAGCAATCCGACGCGACAACAACACAGCGCCGATCTCTTGGGCCACGTTCCGCAAGAATTTTGAAGTCGAGTACCTTCCGTCAGCAGTTCGTCAAGCGAAGAAAAATGAGTTCATACAATTGAAGTAAGGGAATCGGACAGTAGAACAGTATGCCACAGAATTCAACAAGTTGTCCAAGTTTGCTGGTCAGTTTCTGCCTACAGAAGAGTGCCATGTGCGACGGTTCAAAGTGGGTCTGCGACGCTCTATCGGTGCGCATGTCGGGGTCCCGGAGTACAAGACCGTGGACAAGGCTCTGAATCACGCTCTTCGCCTTGAGAGCGAATACCCTTCCGGTGCTGCCGACGTTGTGCGCCACTCCAATCACAAACGTCCTAGCTATACGGAAGGCAACAATCACGCGTCAAAGAGTCCGAACCATGGCGGTTACCGGGGACATAACCCATCATCGCGATGTGCCAAGTGCGGTTCCCATGTGCATGAGGCGAGCAAGTGCTTTGTCCCCGAAAATAGAATCGTAACGCCCCGCCACAACAACACCGTCAAGAGAATCGAGGACAGGTGCCCCGACCTCTGCCGCCCCCTCAACCCGTACCGCAAAATGGCCAAGACCGTCGCCCCAACACTCAGGGCCGCGTCTACGCCATGACTCGAGACAAAATGCTGGCATCAGATACAGTAGTATCTGGTATACTAAATTTCAATAATGTGCCTGCTCGTGTGTTATTTGATTCAGGCGCTTCGTATAGTTTTATATCGGCGGACTTTACCGTCGAGCACAAATTTCCTGTGATATTACTAGATCTCGACCTTAGCGTAAGTACACCTTCGGGCACACCAATACTCACAAACTTAGACTGCGCCGACATGATTATCTATATCGACGGTCAAAAGATCGGTCTTGACGTGATAGTGCTAGACATGAAGGACTTTGACATCATTCTGGGAATGGATTGGCTCGGGCCGTACAATGCAACCATAGACTGCACCGGAAAGACGGTTACCTTCCGCATACCAGGAGAGCCTGAATTCTGCTTTTCGTGTGGTGAGGCGTCGTCGACCTGCATACTGATCTCGGCAATCTCCGCTCGGAGGATGCTGCATTCTGGGTGCGAAGGCTATTTGTCGTCCGTCCGAGACATACGACAGGATGGTACAAACGCGGGTCAGACCGACGTTGTGGCAGAATTCCTCGATGTGTTCCCGGACGAGCTACCCGGCATGCCCCCGACCGAAAAATCGAGTTCAGCATCGATACATTCCCCGATACCCGACCGATTTCCAAGGCCCCGTATAAAATGGCCCCCGCCGAGCTGAAGGAACTCAAGGTCCAGTTACAAGAGTTACTCGACAGAGGATTTATTCGGCCTAGTGTTTCACCGTGGGGAGCGCCCGTATTGTTCGTGAAGAAGAAGGATGGGTCCATGCGTCTATGCGTTGATTACCGAGAGCTGAACAAAGCCACCATTCGGAACAAGTATCCATTGCCCCGCATAGATGACTTATTCGATCAACTGTAAGGCGCCTCGGTATTTTTGAAGATTGATCTCCGTTCGGGCTATCATCAACTCAAGATTGTAATGACCCGCTCCGCCCTAGCGGAACGTCGATTCAAACGGCAAGTGCAACGACTCAAACGATCCGTCGACCCGAAGAGTTGGCATCGACCTGATAAAGAATCGATGCAAGGCTTACATTGGCCCGTCAAGAGGAATCCAGACTTAGACTTTCAAAGGCGCGCTCGGAGTATCGCTCGGCCGATGCGAACGTTGCTAAGGTGGGTGGCTCCGATGAACCCGTCTTTGCTTAGCCTAGACACATAACAATACGGACACTATTGCTAGAATTGCTAGGCGATAACACCGCGCATGCTAATAAATGACTCAACGCACCTAGCTAAGAGAATAATCCCATCTTGTATTCTTATATAGAATATGGAAAAGGACATGGAAAATGTGAGAACTCTCGCACCGTGCTCGACGCTCGTGCTACGGCACAAGCTTACATTCAAGTTTCCTACGCAATCAACAATGAAACAATAAATGGTTTACAACAATGAAACGGAAGACTATCGACATAGTCGTTCCGAGTAGAGTATAGCAATATTGAAAGACTTCGGGACCGATGGGTCACCAAGGTGACTCCCGTACGGGGAGTTGCATAATGTATGAATGAATGAATGAACGAATAAGTGAATGAATGAATCAACGAATGAATGAATGAATACATGAAGAATGAATGAATGAACGAACAAGTGAAAGAAAGAAAATAAAGAGTAAATAAAAGATAAGAAATGAAAGAATGGTTAGCGACAGGTATGACGGACACGTGCAACGGGGCTCGCTACCCGCACTGTACGGACGCCAACCTGGTCGATAACGCATTATGGCTCAGAGACAGCCTATGGCTTAAGACAGCCGTTATGTTAAATGACAAGTCAATACGAAATGGTCGTGGACAAACGACACGGGCGATGGGGGGAATACCGTGGCCGTCATGAGGAAGGATTCCGCGGCACGATCGATGGGGGGGTATATCGTGGCCGGCCTAGGCGAAATCAGACATGGGACTTACAGGCTACTTTGAGTGGGGGCTCGGCCACTCAAGGAGACGTAAGGCCAGGCATTTCAAGAGACTATCAAGGTGTACCAGCCATCACGCTTCGATAGGTGAGAATGCCCAAGTGATATGTCCAAAATGGCTTGTGATGCCAGCGACCCGTGCATGTAGATTAAGTGGGCTATGCTGGTGGCAATCCGCGTGCAAGTCCATGCATTGAAACAAGTAGTCTAAGTTAACTAAATAAAGTGCCTCCTGAACATGCTTGAAATGTAACACTCTGAACATGCTTGAAATGTAACATCCTGAACATGCTTGAAATGTAACACTCTGAACATGCTTGAAATGTAACACTCTGAACATACTTGAAATGTAACACACCAAATGATAGGAGTACTTTATGCGAGTGAGTTAGATAATGTGCCCACGACGTGCTAGAACCTGAGGCAGGGACACGCCCTTAACATTGAATGTTTACATGAATATCGTTAAGTTACTACATGTAAATTATTGACTAACTTGGTTTACTTTGGACAGGGAAGGCCCAACGGTAAGTATGGATAAGTCGTGCATGTATTTTCATGCGACACTTGAATTCGGAAACACGAGATAGGTTACGAAATATGCCATGAAACTGATCCTAAGGCAAGATTAGAAAGATAATGAATGATAGGCGGTGCACAAAAGTAAATAGAACGTGTTTGGTAATGATAGCATTGTGGGCGAGCTAGCCTCCCCATCAGTACATAACAATGTACTGATAACCCCATAGTCTGCTTGTAGGATGCAGGAGACGTCATCGGGTGCGGAGCTTCCCTCTAACGTGCTAAGGCACGGAGCTATCTCTGGAGCCTTGGAGCGTTGCAAGGAGCTGGAGCACCATATACAGGACATAATGTATCGAAACATCGCCATGAATCATTCCATCTTGTAAGCCACTTGGCACGCCTTTTATGTTTCAGAGAGAGAGAGAGAGAGCTTGAGAGACTTGTAAACTCGGTCTAGCGTCGCTTATAAACTTCTTGAATATCAATAAAGAGTTTGAATTTGTTTCAATGTGTGTTCACTTACTTTCCGCTGCAAATAGGGACACTCTGTGCGACTCTGTGGCCTAGCTCAAATCGGCCGTTTCTGGGACATGGCCTTGTACGGGCGCAACCTAGGCCCGTGCGGTATCACGCCTTAGCGAGGACGATCGCTCCTACGGGAGCGGGGTGTGACAGATTGGTAACAGAGCACGGCTTTACGTCCTTGGACTTTACATGGATTTCTCAGTTTTGAAAGCTCGTCGTTGGAAAAAAAGAAGTGTATGCTCTCTCTCATTGTGCCTTGGGATGTTCCATGCAATAAGTCTAATATTTTCAAAAGCTCATACAGGCGTTCACTCGAACGCATTGATAGGCCTTTGTGCCGAACGGTGTCAACTTGTCATGAATGAAAACACGTGCTAAAGTTAACATATCGCGTGCATGCCTAACTAGTCCTACGATGACCCTAGCAATTGAGTGTGCAAACTCGGAATATAGTCCACACGGGATGGCTATGCACACGGCCTTTTGGCTAAGTTGTGCCGCGTGTCGCGCACCCCGACCTTTTGGTGTAAACGAGTTGCGAGCGATATCAAGTACCGCTCGATCGGGAACGAAGCTACACTTAGAGTGTCTATTGATAGGAATGCTATCGAGTTAACGCTTAGGCGTGTACGGAAGATTGATTTAAATTTTGAGGAATAGTACGAATGACTTAGTGTGTCGATACGACGTGAGCGATTACGCTAGAGATTCGTCGAACGAATCTGAAATATATCTTAGCAAATGATGCAAATGTGATTATGGATTAAATAGGATGGCTCGAATCTGAGTGGTGTATGTGATAGCTTCGAGGAAGAATAAGAATGAGTATCGACGACTAGTCGAGTGGCTCGAACCCTGAGTGGTGTATGGACGTCATAGAAGTTATTCGAGCGAGACTAAAGGATATACGGATAGAACGAGTATGTCGGCGAAACGATACGATCGTGCAAAGACTTAGAACGCGTCACGCTTAGTTGGTCGTGACCTCAAATGTCCCGAACGAGATGTCGTTCGGACAACTTGTCAATGGGCAACGCAAGTTAGAAAACGACTCGGAACGATGAATAAAAAGATGTAGGTCTTGATCGAGGAAGCTAGAGGATAGCACTTGTAATTTTGGATTGGGTCAAGTGAAATGTGACTTGAGTTTTGGAGAACGATATTGAAACTAGCTTGAGGAATAGCGATCAAACTTGGTCTTGGATTGAATCGAATAGAATTGTGGTATATCCAGTTCGGACAATAGCATCAGTCGCACGACTCAGAATTGGTTACAAAAGAAGATCGTCTGGTTACGCATATCGTCGATGGTATTGAGGCGTATCAAAGATCGATATGCGATAACTCGGGGGTACTCTGACTCGGCGAATGACGATCGTGCAAATGTCATTGTTCCGATGGATGCTATACTCGGGATATTAAAACGTGTCAAGGAAAATATAGACGTGGCTCGAGGATTTTCTAGTTGAACGAATGACGGTCAGACAATCGAACCGAGATCTTGGCTTGGATGAAAAATGAAAATATTTGGATATGCTTCGTTGACAACCACAACGTTGACGTTCTTGTCTTATGCGAGTGCAACTCCAGCCTCGCACATGCGTTACGCCGTTTAGGGTGATCACTCCGCGTGAGCGCTGGTATGGTGATTCATACAGCGGGGGTGATCGAACTTGCATGGCATAGCAAATTGGATACATCGACTTGTGGTTTGACGCAAATGTGGACTCGAGAATGACTTAGCGTGCGTGATGATTGAATTTGAGGATTGCGTAGGTCCAAACTGCGTATCGAGAATGAATTAGTCTAGACGCAAGTAAGAGTTACGCCCGATGAGAATGATTATTCTACAGGAGCGTTGCATGGTGATTCATGAACCACCGTGGATAATCGGACTCGCGTGAGATTAGGGTGCAACATATTGTCAAAGCTAGATAAACTCGTGATCGAATACATGAATTGGTTAGAATAGATATGTGAAGTATGTCGATTTGGTAATTTAAACGGATTCGAATTCGTTGCGCTGCGCGACGAATGCCTTGATTCGAATTAGGTGATCATGTTTGATGTTTAGAAATCTGAGTGATGCGAGCTCGGGTAGAAAACCCCCGCACTACCGACTTTGGTTTGACCCTAGGATTGGGGTCAGTGTTGGCATTATTATTGGGAAACTATGATTCCAATCCTGACATTGACTTAGCCTTGAGAAATGGCCTAGCGGTTAGGCGAGACGCCATGTTTCAAGTGTAGAAATCAAAAGATTGATCTTGAGGATTGAGATGGATGGATTGAATGATGCAAGAATAGGAAACCCCTCACGAGATTCGGCTGACATGTATATATTTCAGGGACGCCGGAGTATGTGCACGATGCGACTCGAGTGAGAATGATGAATTCTCTATCACACGGTTTGGTAAATGTATATATTTTGGGGACGCCTGGAATGCGTGCACGATCCAACCAAGTGACACATTGAATTCCAAATGAGACTTGAGGAATAGAAAGTATCGGGGATTGAGATCGTGTTAAAAGAAAGGAATGATACTAGTACGAGCGTGGCTCGGAATCAAAGAAACGTGTGAGTGGAGTGTGCGTGAACGACAACGAGTTTGGCCCTAAACAAGTGAATGATATGGAATCGATATCGTGCAAATAAAAGTTGGTATAACGAATTGAACCATCAATAGGAAGATATACTCGATGATAGTACAATACTTGGTCTTGAATCGGACGGAAATTACTTAGACTTGGTCGACCCCGCTAAGAAGAAATCATACTGATTTCGTGGACAAGAACGCTTGAAAAGCGAATCGGGTCATCTCGATGACCGAGATAAACAAAAGTGAGTTTGCCTCAGCCTACGACCCTCACATTTAATGAATTTCAAAGCACCTCGTGAGACCATTTCAGTCCCATGACACGGAGAAATAGCAACCAAGACGAAGAAACACTTGAATTGAATAAGTACCATCAACTCTAAAATGAATAAAAAGTTATTCAATAAAATCGACCAAACGTATACAGACACGGGACTTGGAAGGGTATCGAGTATAGTTCGGTGCCATCGAGCGGTAAAGCCATTCGATAGGGATTGTCTAAGAAACACGACGACACGAGTTAAGGAATGGTAGGATGACCTGCACTCAGGAAGTCTCGAAGACAAGACTTGTTTTGAGTGGTGTATTATGTAATGACCCACTCCGTCCTAACGGAACGCCGATTCAAACGGCAAGTGCAACGACTCAAACGAGCCGTCGACCCGAAGAGTTGGCATCGACCTGATGAAGAATCGATGCAAGGCTTACATTGGCCCGTCAAGAGGAATCCAGACTTAGACTTTCAAAGGCGCGCTCGGAGTATCGCT
Organism: Iris pallida; assembly: GCA_029216955.1. Lineage (NCBI taxonomy): Eukaryota > Viridiplantae > Streptophyta > Magnoliopsida > Asparagales > Iridaceae > Iris > Iris pallida. The sequence goes on along the minus strand of JANAVB010029816.1, from coordinate 7,333,152 downwards.
CGGTCGATGCGAACATCGCTAAGGTGGGTGGCTCCGATGAATCCGTCTTTGCTTAGCCTAGACACATAACAATACGGACACTATTGCTAGAATCGCTAGGCGATAACACCGTGCATGCTAATAAATAACTCAACGCACCTAGATAAGGGAATAATCCCATCTTATATTCTTGTATAGAATATGGATGTCACCCCCGTTTTTCGTTCTACGTATTTCCAGTATAAGTATACGGAATCCTGACATGTATTTTTATTTTTCTGCCTGGCTAGCTAATTTCAGTTTAATCTTGATTAGGTTCATCATAGCATGTAATGGTTTAACTTGGTTTATTTTCGGATGGCTTGGTTTATTCTTTGGTTCATCATGTTAAACCCACCACCTTCCTCCTTTATAACCCACTTAACTTTTCTCTCTCCTCCACTTTCTCATTAACTCTTCTTCCTTCTCCATTAAACCCACCACCAACCAAGAACACCCCTTAGGCAAGTAAAATTTGCTTCCACAAGAGAGCCCATTTTTATTGTTCCATTAGCTTCTCCTCATGTTTCTAAGACACATTAGAACTTGTCATTTTCCATTTTGAGACTTTGATTTTTGTAGATCTAGATATTAGTTATTTTTGGATTTTGGTGGTTTTGATCTATCAAACTTATTTGTTTTCAAGTTTTGATGGTTCCATGTTGTAGAGAATTTTATTCTACCCAATTTTGACCTTTGAAAAGTTGGATTTGGACTTGTTTTGACCAAGTTATGGACTTTTGAAGTTTTAGGTTCAAACCATGGAGTTCTTGCTGATTTGGAGAAGACAGTGAGCAGTGTGCGCGAACTTTTTAGCTTGTGCCGCTGAGTTGCGCGCGCTCTTTAGCGCAGCGCAGCCTGACTCATACGCTGCCTTTTGGAAGCGTATGTCTTGCATACGCTGACTTGGGTGACAAGGAGTCGTATGGACCTCATATGCTGACCTGAGCATATGCTGACTGAGCGTATGCTGACTGAGCGTATGCTGACCTGAGCGTATGCTAACCTGAGCGTATGCTGACCTGAGCGTATGCTGACCTGAGCGTATGCTGACTGAGCGTATGCTGACCTGAGCGTATGCTGACTGAGCGTATGCTGACCTTAGCGTATGCTGACCTGAGCGTATGCTGACCTGAGCGTATGTTGACTTGAGCGTAGCCTGACTTGAGCGCAGCCTGATGTTTAGGCACAACTGGACCTGACCCTACTTGCCTTGCATGATTAGTGACCCGCCGTGGTGCACTCTTGACAAGTAATTTAACATGATAATTCTTGATGGTGGTCCGTTGTGACGTACCCTTGCCTTGATAAGTAATCTTGATAAGCAATCCGACATGATAACCGTGATACGATGTTGCGACGGCTAACCTGACATGCTAAGTGAATTCTTGACACCGTGGATGATTGTATCGAATATGCTTGTATAAGCAACCAGTCTTGTCTCGCATCATGTCTAGGACATGTATCCCTGGTTACCACGGTCAGGGATTCATACCAAATCTGACTAGGTTAATGACTAGATTGATCAAGTAGAGCATATAGAGAGGTATTCCGGCTACAAGCAATCCCGTTATCTGGGCGCCTTCCTTGATGGACTTGTAGCCTGCCGATGAGTAGGGCACATTTCCAGCTCACTGTTATGTGGGGCACTACATGAAACGATTACTATGCATACCGTCATGTGTTGTATCCAAGTCACCTAACAAGGCATGATAACTCTCAGCTTGAACCTTGCGTCTGGATAACCTGGATAGTCTGCAGGGCTTGTGGCCGTAGGCGTACCTCATTGCATCTTGCTAGTAACTAAGCTTGTGATAACCCTAGTTAGTTAAGTATCAAGCCGTACTCTTTGCTTGGCCGCGAATGATGGATGGAGTCCTATCTTGTTTAGTCTTGCCTAGATCCAGTACATGGATAACTCCGGACATGCTTGTTTATGCTCTACGTTATCGATAATTGGTTCGAGGCTAAGTTCTGTTCAGGTGAAGGGTTATAACCCCGGTCCTTGTTTGGTTTACGGGTTGTAACTTGGGTACCGTAATAGTCCTCTAGTTATCTTATCGTTTATCATCATGTTTTCTTTAACTCATGCCTTATGTTATTTCACCTATGATTTATGTGCTGACATGCTGGTTTTAGTTCTTAAGTGAAGCCTCCTTTGTGGCACTTGCTCTTTCTGGGGTCTGACCCAGCTGGTTTTGTATGGCCAAATTTTGGAGCAGCTACCGAGGATCTCCCGACTTTTCTGCCAGATGGTGAACACTAGAAGGAATCCCGGCAACGAGTGGGTTTTTATTTTGCTCTCCCACTCCCTTGTAAAAATATTCTTTTGAGGTGTTTAGCCGCCGAGCAAGTGTTAGCTCGTTTGCAACTCTACTTACTGTCTGCCTACGGGCTGTAGCATGATTGACAAATCCTAGGGTTGATCATGTATGACTTAAACTCTTGCTAGTCTTCGTATTTTGTATGACTAGCTTCATGATTATCAGAATATATAATATATGGGACGCCTTACTTTGTATGTCTGATGATCTACCATCTTGTTATATCTACTTGTTGCTTGAGATTGAGACACTAGGCTTGTTATTGACCTTAAGAGACTGATGGCTTGTAGTAAACCCTCATGCATCTAGACAGCCGTGACCGTATTGCGATGTGAGATTCACTTCAATGTACGTAGCTGGCTGTGTCTGTCCCCCGCTCTCCAGTATTCTGGTTCTGGGGCGTGACACGGTTTAAGTGGTGGCCCATGCAGGTCTTGTAAATCAAGATGTGTGAGGGTTTACCGGATAGATGTCTCAATCAGCACTCGCCTTTGATCTCTACTCGTGCCTCCTGACTTTCAGAATCCTTGACCTGATCACATATTTGTGTCCTCGATCTATCATGGTCCTTTCTTATTGTTCCCCATGTCGTTTCTTCAGCGACCTTGTTCCTGGTCCTACCGATCAGCAAGGCGGAGCACCTCCAGTGGACCAGCAGCAACCTGGAGACCAAGCCCAGCACTCTGGAGCGGCCTCCCGAGTCATGCATTCCGGGGACCCCGAGCCCCCAGTTCAGCCAGTCCAGCCTGCAGAGCCTGACGATGGCACCTTGGTGGGTCTCGTCAGGACATTGCTTGCATCTCAAGATCGTCGGGACGATGCCCTGCACCAGGCAGTACAGGATGCCATGGGCCGTGTTGGTTATCAAGGGAACAGTGCGACTAGCAGTTTCAAGCGCCTAAACCCTCCTTTCTTTGATGGGAGTGAAGACGCTATTGCAGCTGATGCGTGGCTCCAGGACATTGAGATTATCTTAGATGCAGCCAAGACTCCAGAAGGAGAGAAGGTAGCTATGGTACGCCTACAGTTATTGGACCTAGCCCGCACCTGGTGGGCGATGATAGCAGTTGGTTTGGCAACGCCTGTCCCGTGGGCGGTATTCAGTGACAAGTTTCAGATCAAGTACTTCGATGCTGTGGCTCGGCATGACTTACAGACGAAGTTTACCAATCTCAGGCAGATGAGCAGGACGGTCGATGGATATGCGGTCGAGTTTTCAAGACTGAGTCGGTTTGCTCCCACTTTGGTGGCGACCGAGTTTGATCGAGCGCAACGGTTCCAGCAGGGACTCCACCTAGAGATCATTCTAGCAGTGAAGCAGTTTGAGCATCAGACCTTTGATGCTATTTTACGAACAGCTAAGAGGCATGAGTATACCTCGCAGAGAATTATAGACAGAACTGGAGGACGAAAGCGGTCCCATGGTCAGATGATCTAGTCTTCAGCCCCAGCCCCGGCAGCTAGGGCATTGACCATTGGAGATCCGAGGAGGGCAGCATCAGTTACGTCGGTTCAGCATTCGACTCCGACGTATCCTCAGCAGCAGAAGCGGAGGCAGTCTTCCACAATGGGCTGCACTCATTGTGGGAAGCCAGGGCATGTAGTGTCAGAATGTCGCCGAGCATAAGGATTGTGTTTGGCTTATGGGGCACCGGATCACATGATAGGGTCCTGCCCATAGAGAGCCGGTTCATCCTCATCGGCCCAGACTAGTCCCTCAGTGAGGGGACCAGCACCAGTGCAGCAGCAGCGGTATCAGCCTCCGAGACCATTGCCGCCTCAGGCTCAGGCATTCCAGCAGCAGCGACCGCAACAGTATGCCCAGGTCCAAGCTCAGGTTCAGAACCGCCAGAGAGGTTTCCAGCAGAGAGGACCAGCACCCAGAGGGTACGGTCAAGCGATGGCTTTGACCGTAGAGGAGGAGTTGGCATCAGGTGAGGTGGTGGCAGGTACCATTTTCGTCAACTCTTTTTCTGCATCAGTATTATTTGATTCAGGTGCATCACATTCATTTATGTCTGCACGATTCACGACACGGATATGACTGGAGCCCGAGTCATTATCAGTAAGACTCAATATACTTACTGGTAACGGACTTGTGGGTATAGATAGGGTGTTTTCCTCGTGTCGAATCGTAGTTAGCGGTAGAGAGTTACCCGCTAGGTTGATAGAGTTTCCGATGGCCGATTATGATGTGGTCCTAGGAATGGATTGGTTGAGGGACCAGTATGCTAGAATAGATTGCCATGTCGGCAAGATTATTTTTAGTATTCCCGGTGAGCCAGAGTTTTCCTTTTCTCGAGGCGGAGTAGAACCTTCTTCCCCAGCATTGCGGATGACCGTAGCAGCAGCAGTTCAGTTTCCCAGAGTTATAGAAGAGTTTCTTGACGTATTTCCTGAAGAGCTTCCAGGTATGCCCCCAGAGAGAGAGATAGAGTTCACTATCGACTTTATTCCAGGGACGGCACCAGTGTCAGAGAGAGTCTATAGGATGGCACCATCAGAGTTGGAGGTCCTGTACAAGATGATTGAAGAACTTAGAACCAAGGGATTCATTCGTGCTAGCGGATCACCTTGGAGAGCTCCGATGCTTCTTGTGAAGAAGAAGGATGGTACGTCAAGATTATGTGTTGATTATCGTACCTTGAACTCTGTAACAATTAAGAACAGATATCCTTTACCAAGGATAGATGATTTATTTGATCAGCTCAAGGGAGCGGCAGTATTCTCGAAGATTGACTTGCGGTCACGGTACCATCAGATCAGAGTCAGAGAGCAGGACATCCCGAAGACAGCATTCAGATCGAGGTATGGACATTAGGAGTTCCTTGTTATGCCATTTGGAGCGATCAATGCGCCGGCCGTATTCATGGACCTCATGAATCGTATATTCATGCCCTATTTGGATCAGTTCGTGATAGTGTTCATAGACGACATCTTAGTCTATAGCGAGAACGAGGCAAAGCATGAGCAGCATCTTCATGTAGTTCTTCAGATTCTCAGGGAGCACCAGTTGTACGCAAAGTTCAGTAAGTGCGAGTTTTGGTTGGATCGTATCTCGTACTTGGGTCATATCATCACCAGAGGTGGAGTGGAAGTTGATCCCCAGAAGATAGTGGCTATTGAGACATGGCCAGTACCTAGCACCGTCGCAGAAGTTCGAAGTTTCCTCGGATTGGCCGGCTATTACCGACATTTTGTGTCAGACTTTGCTCGGATTTCAGCGCCACTGACGCAGTTGACCCGTAAGGATGTGCAGTTTGCTTGGACAGCAGAGTGTCAGAGTTCATTTGAGAAGTTGAAGCGGAGGTTGATGACGGCTCCCATTCTCACGCTTCCCGACGGGACGGAAGGATTTTTAGTTTATTGCGACGCATCCGACAAGGGATTAGGATGTGTCTTGATGCAGCATGGTAAGGTAGTCGCTTATGCGTCACGTCAACTTCGTGACCATGAGAGGAATTATCCAACCCATGACCTGGAGTTAGCAGCCGTAGTTTTTGCATTGAAACTTTGGAGACATTATTTGTATGGAGATCGGGTAGAGATTTTCACCGACCACAAGAGTCTGAAGTATGTGTTTACCCAGAAGGATCTTAATATGCGTCAGAGGAGATGGCTAGAGCTACTTGTGGATTATGACATCAACTTGCAGTATCATCCTGGGAAGGCCAACGTAGTAGCAGATGCATTGAGCAGGAGAGCCGGAGTTTATTTTCTAACGGCATAGCCAGAGTTGTTAGCAGATCTTCAGAAGATGGGTATTAAAGTTGTTCTTCCTTCCAGTATGGCATTGATGGCCAGTATGCAAGTTCAGTCCAGTATAGTTGAGAGGATCAAGTTAGCTCAGTCCACGGATTCTAAGCTTCAGCGGCTGAGAGCAGAATGTGTTGCAGGGTGAAGACCAGAGTTATGCATTCATGAAGATGGTACACTCCGACATGGGAGACGTCTTTGTGTACCCAGTGGTAATATCAGACAGGAGATCATGGCAGAGGCTCACAGTTCTCAGTATTCAATTCATCCCGGCGGTACGAAGATGTATCGTAATATTCGGCAGTATTTTTGGTGGAATGGCATGAAGAGAAAGATAGCCCGGTTTGTCTCTCGTTGTTTAGTTTGCCAATAAGTTAAGGCTGAACATCAGAGACCAGCTAGACTTCTTCAACCTTTACCGATCCCAGAATAGAAATAGGAGCACATTACCATGGATTTTGTAACTGGATTACCTAGATCCCCAGCTGGGAGGGATGCCATCTGGGTTATAGTTTATCGTCTCACGAAGGTAGCTCATTTTCTTTCTTTCAGAATCGGTTAGTCGACGGATCAACTTGCAGAGATATACCTGAGGCAGATAGTCAGATTGCAAGGAGTGCCAGTCAGTATTGTGTCCGACAGAGATTCAAGATTCACCTCGCACTTTTGGCGGAGTCTTCAAGAGAGTTTGGGGACTCGTCTCAAGTTCAGTTCAGCCTACCATCCGCAGATAGATGGTCAGTCAGAACGCACGATCCAGACTCTTGAAGACATGCTGTGGTCATGTACACTCGACTTCGGTGGTTCGTGGGAAGATCACTTGTATCTCGTGGAGTTCTCCTATAACAACAGTTTCCAGGCTAGTATCCAGATGGCACCTTTCGAGGCCTTGTACGGCAGGAAGTGCAGATCTTCTTTAGCTTGGGACGATATCGGTGAGAGGCAAATACTTGGACCAGAGATGGTGACGCAGACTATTGAGGTGGTCAGGCAAGTCAGAGATCATCTTCGAGTTGCCAAAGATCGCCAGCGTCATTGGGCCGATTCTCATCGGCATCCCCTTGAATTTTCTGTCGGCGACCACGTATTTCTCAGGATCTCGCCTACCCGTGGCGTCATTCGATTCGGCGTACGAGGAAAGCTCAGTCCTAGGTATATAGGACCGTTTGATATTCTAGAGCGAGTAGGTGATGTATCCTATCGTCTCGCTCTTCCGCCGTCGTTACGTGAGGTACATGATGTCTTCCATGTATTCCAATTACGACGGTATATCCCGGATCCGAGTCATGTCCTTGATCATTCGGAATTGGTTGTTGGTAACAACCTTTCGTATGAGGAGAGATCCGTATCCATATTGGACCGGAGGAAGAAGATACTCAAGAACAAGACTATCAAGTTAGTCCGTGTTGCTTGGGGTCATCACTCTTTGGGTGAGTCAACATGGGAGCGTGAGGATGATATCCGATCGCGATATCCCGACCTGTTTGACTCGTAAGGTATAATGTCTTTCTTATGCCTTATGCTTAAGTTCCTTGCTTGCATGAATGATTGCTTGATTGACTGCTAGTCATATATTGTCTGTAATTGATATAGCTTGCTCGACATCTCTAGCCTCTTGATTAAATTCCGAGGACAGAATTCTTTTAAGGTGGGTAGAGTTGTCACCCCCGTTTTTTGTTCTACGTATTTCCAGTATACGTATACGGAATCTTGACATGTATTTTTATTTTCCTGCCTGGCTAGCTAATTTCAGTTTAATCTTGATTAGGTTCATCATAGCATGTAATAGTTTAACTTGGTTTATTTTGGGATGGCTTGGTTTATTCTTTGGTTCATCATGTTAAACCCACCACCTTCCCCCTTTATAACCCACCTAACTTTTCTCTCTCCTCCACTTTCTCATTAACTCTTCTTCCTTCTCCATTAAACCCACCACCAACCAAGAACACTCCTTAGGCAAGTACAACTTGCTTCCACAAGAGAGCCTATTTTTATTATTCCATTAGCTTCTCCTCATGTTTCTAAGACACATTAGAACTTGTTATTTTCCATTTTGAGGCTTTGATTTTTGTAGATCTAGAAATTAGTTATTTTCGGATTTTGGTGGCTTTGATCTATCAAACTTCTTTGTTTTCAAGTTTTGATGGTTCCATGTTGTAGAAAATTTTATTCTACCCAATTTTGACCTTTGAAAAGTTGGATTTGGACTTGTTTTGACCAAGTTATGGACTTTTGAAGTTTTAGGTTCAAACCATAGAGTTCTTGCTGATTTGGAGAAGACAGTGAGCAGTGTGCGCGAGCTTTTTAGCTTGTGCCGCTGAGTTGCGCGCGCTCTTTAGCACAGCGCAGCCTGACTCATACGCTGCCTTTTGGAAGCATATGTCTTGCATACGCTGACTTGGGTGACAAGGAGTCGTATGGATCTCATATGCTGACCTGAGCGTATGCTGACTGAGCGTATGCTGACCTGAGCGTATGCTGACCTGAGCGTAGGCTGACTGAGCGTATGCTGACCTGAGCGTATGCTGACCTGAGCGTATGCTGACCTGAGCGTATGCTGACTGAGCGTATGCTGACCTGAGCGTATGCTGACTGAGCGTATGCTGACCTTAGCGTATGCTGACCTTAGCGTATGCTGACCTGAGCGTATGTTGACTTGAGCGTAGCCTGACTTGAGCGCAGCCTGATGTTTAGGCGCAACTGGACCTGACCCTACTTGCCTTGCATGATTAGTGACCCGCCGTGGTGCACTCTTGACAAGTAATTTAACATGATAATTCTTGATGGTGGTCCGTTGTGATACACCCTTGCCTTGATAAGTAATCTTGATAAGCAATCCGATATGATAACTGTGATACGTTGTTGCGACGGCTAACCTGACATGCTAAGTGAATTCTTGACACCGTGGATGATTGTATCGAATATTCTTGTATAAGCAACCAGTCTTGTCTCGCATCATGTCTAGGACATGTATCCCTGGTTACCACGGTCAGGGATTCATACCGAATCTGACTAGGTTAATGACTAGATTGATCAAGTAGAGCATATAGAGAGGTATTCCGGCTACAAGCAATCCCGTTATCTGGGCACCTTCCTTGATGGACTTGTAGCCTGCCGACGAGTAGGGCACATTTCCAGCTCACTGTTATGTGGGGCACTACATGAAACGATTACTATGTATACCGTCATGTGTTGTATCCAAGTCCCCTAACAAGGCATGATAACTCTCAGCTTGAACCTTGCGTCTGGATAACCTGGATAGTCTGCAGGGCTTGTGGCCGTAGGCGTACCTCATTGCATCTTGCTAGTAACTAAGCTTGTGATAACCCTAGTTAGTTAAGTATCAAGCCGTACTCTTTGTTTGGCCGCGAATGATGGATGGAGTCCTATCTTGTTTAGTCTTGCCTAGATCCAGTACATGGATAACTCCGGACATGCTTGTTTATGCTCTACGTTATCGATAATTGGTTCGAGGCTAAGTTCTGTTCAGGTGAAGGGTTACAACCCCGATCCTTGTTTGGTTTACGGGTTGTAACTTGGGTACCGGAATAGTCCCCTAGTTATCTTATCGTTTATCATCCTGTTTTCTTTAACTCATGCCTTATGTTATTTCACCTATGATTTATGTGCTGACATGCTGGTTTTAGTTCTTAAGTGAAGCCTCCTTTGTGGCACTTGCTCTTTCTGGGGTCTGATCCAGCTGGTTTTGTATGGCCAGATTTCGGAGCAGCTACCGAGGATCTTCCGACTTTCCTGCCAGATGGTGAACACTAGAAGGAATCCCGGCAACGAGTGGGTTTTTATTTTGCTCTCCCACTCCCTTGTAAAAATATTCTTTTGAGGCGTTTAGCCGCCGAACAAGTGTTAGCTCGTTTGCAACTCTACTTACTGTCTGCCTACGGGCTGTAGCATGATTGACAAATCCTAGGGTTGATCATGTATGACTTAAACTCTTGCTAGTCTTCGTATTTTGTATGACTAGCTTCATGATCATCTGAATATGTAATGTATGGGACGCCTTACTTTGTATGTCTGATGATCTACCATCTTGTTATATCTACTTGTTGCTTGAGATTGAGACACTAGGCTTGTTATTGACCTTAAGAGGCTGATGGCTTGTAGTAAACCCTCATGCATCTAGACAGCCGTGACCGTATTGCGATGTGAGATTCACTTCAATGTACGTAGCTGGCTGTGTCTGTCCCCCGCTCTCCAGTATTCTGGTTCTGGGGCATGACAATGGAAAAGGACATGGAAAATGTGAGAACTCTCGTACCGCGCTCTATGCTCGTGCTACGGCACAAGCTTACATTCAAGTTTCCTACGCGATCAACAATGAAACAATAACCGGTTTACAACAATAAAACGGAAGACTATCGACATAGTCGTTCCGAGTAGAGTATAACAACATTGAAAGACTTCGGGACCGATGGATCGCCAAGGCGACTCCCGTACGGGGAGTTGCATAATGTATGAATGAATGAATGAACGAATAAGTGAATGAATGAATCAACGAATGAATGAATGAATACGTGAAGAATGAATGAATGAACGAACAAGTGAATGAAAGAAATGAAAGAGTGAATAAAAGATAAGAAAGGAAAGAATGGTTAGCGACAGGTATGACGGGCACGTGCAACGGAGCTCGCTACCCGCGCTGCACGGACGCCAACCTGGTCGATAACGTATTATGGCTCAGAGACAGCCTATGGCTTAAGACAGCCGTTATGTTAAATGTCAAGTCAATACGAAATGGTCGTGGACAAACGGCACGAGCGATGGGAGGAATACCGTGGCCGTCATGAGGAAGGATTCCGCGACACGATCGATGGGGGGGTATATCGTGGCCGGCCTAGGCGGAATCAGACATGGGGCTTACGGGCTGCTTTGAGTGGGGGCTCGGCCACTCAAGAAGACGTAAGGCCAGGCATTTCAAGAGACTATCAAGGTGTACCAGCCATCACGCTTCGATAGGTAAGAATGCCCAAGTGATATGTCCAAAATGGCTTGTGATGCCAGCGACCCGTGCATGTAGATTAAGTGGGCTATGCTGGTGGCAATCCACGTGCAAGTCCTTACATTGAAACAAGTAGTCTAAGTTAACTAAATGAAGTGCCTCCTGAACATGCGTGAAATGTAACACTCTGAACATGCTTGAAATGTAACATCCTGAACATGCTTGAAATATAACACTCTGAACATGCTTGAAATGTAACACTCTAAACATGCTTGAAATGTAACACACCAAATGATAAGAGTACTTTATGCTAGTGAGTTAGATAACGTGCCCACGACGTGCTAGAACCTGAGGCAGGGACACGCCCTTAACATTGAATGTTTACATGAATCACTTTAAGTTACTACATGTGAATTGTTGACTAACTTGGTTTACTTTGGACAGAGAAGGCCCGACGGTAAGTATGGGTAAGTCGTGCATGTATTTCCATGCGACACTTGAATTCGGCAATACGAGATAGGTTACGAAATATGCCATAAAACTGATCCTAAGGAAAGATTAGAAAGACAATAATTGATAGACGGTGTACAAAAGTAAATAGAACGTGTTTGGTAATGATAGCATTGTGGGCGAGCTAGTCTCCCCACCAGTGCATAACAATGTACTGATAACCCCACTGTCTGCTTGCAGGATGCAGGAGACATCATCGGGTACGGAGCTTCCCTCGAACGTGCTAAGGCGCGGAGCTATCTCTGGAGCCTTGGAGCGTTGCAAGGAGCTGGAGCACCATATACAGGACATAATGTATCGGAATATTGCCATGAATCATTCCATCTTGTAAGCCACTTGGCACGCCTTTTATGTTTCAGAGAGAGAGAGAGCTTGAGAGACTTGTAAACTCGGCCTAGCGCCGCTTATAAACTTTTTGAATATCAATAAAGAGTTTGAATTTATTTCAATTTGTGTTCACTTACTTTCCGCTGCAAATAGGGACACTCTGTACGACCCTGTGGCCTAGCTCAAATCGGCCATTTCTGGGACATGGCCTTGCATGGGCGCAACCTAGGCCCGTGCGGCATCACGCCTTAGCGAGGACGATCGCTCCTACGGGAGCGGGGCATGACAAAGATCAAGTCAGACGACATGCAAAAGTTCGCCTTTCGCACTCGGTACGGCCACTATGAGTTCATGGTGATGCCATTTGGCCTGACGAACGCCCCTGCCGCCTTCATGGATCTAATGAATCGGGTATTTCGACCCTTTCTTGATAAATTTGTGGTAGTCTTTATTGACGATATTCTCGTCTACTCGAAGGACAGGGCGCAGCATGCAGAACATCTACGGGCCGTGCTCCAGACACTTCGAGAGAATGAGTTGTATGCAAAGCGGAGTAAGTGCGAATTTTGGCTAAATAGCGTATCCTTTCTTGGTCACATCATTTCGTCCGAAGGCATTGCAGTCGATCCGAAGAAAGTTGAAGCTGTTGCTGATTGGAAGCGGCATGCGTCTGCTAGTGAGATTCGAAGCTTTCGTGGTTTGGTGGGATACTATCGACGCTTCGTGAAAGACTTCGCGAAGATTACATCGCCATTGACTCGCCTCACTCAAAAGGGAGTCGTGTATGAGTGGTCGGATGACTGTGAAGCTTCCTCCCAGGAGCTAAAACAGCGACTAATTTCGGCCCCTATACTCGCACTTCCAGATGGGCCAGAGGGTTTTCAGATATTCAGCGATGCTTCAGGCCAGGGCTTGGGATGTGTGCTCATGCAGCGAAACAAGGTGAATCCTTCGCCTCCAGACAATTGTAGCCGCACGAGAAGAACTATCCTACGTACGACTTGGAGTTAGCGGCGATTATGTTCGTATTGAAATTATGGCGTCACTATCTATACGGCGTGGCGTGCGCGATCTATACCGACCACAAGAGCCTCAAGTATCTCTTCATCCAGAAGGAATTGAACTTGAGATAGAGGCGCTGGCTCGAACTGATCAATGACTATGACTTGACGATCGACTACACTCCGGGCAAGGGAATTGTTATGGCGGACGCTCTGAGTCGAAAATATCTTGTCTTGCTATCCATCAACCGCAGACTACTACAAGATCTAAAAGAAATATGAATCGATCTCCGGGTTCGATTCAGGGATGTACGGTTGGCGCAGCTGCAGTTAGAGCCGAGTTTGCTGGAAAATATCATGACTGCTCAGAAGGATGATCCGTACCTGAAGAAGATGCGCGAGCGAATTTCAACAGGTAGTGCGACCGACTTTGCGGAAGATAAGACCGGCGTGTTGAGATTGAATGGCCGACTATGAGTTCCGGATGATTCAGAAGTACGAAAGGAGATATTGGCAGAGGTGCATTATGTAAAATATACCTTGCATCTAGGTAGTACCAAGATGTATAAGGACCTTCGTACGACCTTCTGGTGGCACGGGATGAAGAAAGATGTGTCGCTCTTCGTGTCACAATGCATGGCCTATCAGCAGGTGAAAGCTGAGCATCAGCGGCCGGGCGGGGAGATGCAGAACCTCGCTATTCCAGAGTAGAAATGGGATCACGTCACCATGGACTTTATTTTTGGCCTACCGAAGACACCACAGGGGAGCGACACCATCTGGGTCATCGTCAATCGATTAACCAAGTCAGCGCACTTTCTAGCCATCAAAGTTACTTGGAGCGTTGATCGCCTGGCACTGATTTATCTTGACGAGATAGTACGGCTGCACGGAGTTCCAGTATCCATCGTCTCTGATCGGGATTCACGGTTCATGTCGCGATTCTGGAGTAGCCTTCAGTCGGCGTTGGGAACCAAGTTGCAGTTCAGCTCAGCTTACCATCCGCAGACCGACGGCCAAACGGAGCGCATTAATCAGATTCTCGAAGACATGCTACGACTCTGCACAATTGACTTCAAATCAAACTGGGACGTCCACCTACCGCTGGCAGAATTTGCATACAACAATAGCTACCAGTCCAGCATCCAAATGGCACCATATGAAGCTTTGTACGACCGGAAGTGTAGATCGCCCATTTGTTGGGATGCAGTCGGGGAGCGGCAGATACTCGGCCCGGAGCTGGTGGAACAGACTGTAAAAAAGGTCAAGCTAATTCGGGAAAGACTGAAGATTGCACAGAGTCGGCAAAAGAGCTACGCCGACACCCATCGAAGACCGCTTGAGTTCCAGGTGGACGATCACGTGTTTCTGAATGTGTCGCCCATGCGAGGAGTTACTCTGTTCGGCGCGAAAGGAAAGCTGAGTCCGAGATTCGTTGGACCATTCGAAATACTCGAGCGGATCGTCCCAGTGGCCTATAAAATTGCCCTACCGTCGGCGCTTGAAGGTGTGCACAATGTCTTCCACGTCTCTCAATTGCGGAAGTACGTCCATGACCCTAGCCACGTGGTAGATTTTGGCCAGCTGGAGCTGAAGTCCGACTTATCCTACGTTGAAGAGCCAATTCAAATCATAGAACGCAAGGATAAGCTACTGCGGAATCATACGATCCCTCTTGTTCGCGTCCTCTGGAGAAACCATTCGGTCGAGGAGTCGACGTGGGAGCTTGAGTCAGAAATAAAGGAGAAGTTCCCTTCATTATTCTCGTAGAGGTAGGTTCTATTCTTAAGTTTCGAGGACAAAACTTTTTCTTAGTTGGTTATGGTGTAGTGCCACGTCCCTATATCGTGCCCCGTTCTCTGTCCACGGGATGCACGAGAAAGGAACACTGTCGCTATCGACTCGGTCGGGACCGATAGGTCGGGATCGATCGAATCGATCGAACGTGAACGGTTGAATTAAGATCCATTCATCGTTATGGAATGGCTTCTTCGGAACCAAGTCCCATATTCAGCGGGTTGCACCTCAAGGATTGACTCTGCGGCTGAGTCGGAAGAGACCTCCCGTTGCTCTGCTTTTCACGCTGCTTGCGTTAGTTTTGGCTTTGTTTTCTGAATGCGTTTTCGTGAATATTTTTGATAGTTTTCATGGCTTGCATTTTGAACTCGCATTTCCTATTGAACTTCTTGAATAATGCAGTATTCTAATCGGTTGCTTGTGCGATTCAGGTAATCGCGTAGGCGATGTCTAGCGCGACCAACAAGTTCTCTCACCTGAAGTAAACTCAAGGTGAGTGGCTGACCCTTCTCTCCTCGACCCCCTTCCTAGGTAAATCAATAATGTTGTTGCAAATGAAAGGATAAATGCAAGGGCACAAACACGGAAAAAGGATTGAGTTTTCAAAGAGAATGTAGGCTATGTCTTAATAACTAAAAAGAAAATATGTCTTCGCACGGTTATGGACAACTTGTCGACAAGACGATAGTTTCCTCGAGCGGCAACCCGAGGCCACGGGACCGTTTCGGCCTACGAGAAAACAGGATATAGTCGTGCATAAGGTTTCAGCACAGGTTAAGCGGGGACTTGCAACGGAGCTAGCTACTTGCGTTGAAAGGATCTCGATTAACAAAGCTATACGTCCAGGATGGTTTATGATGCCAGTGACCAATCACACGTACATTTTGCACTTGATATGAAAAATGTTAACAATTAACAAGGAAGAACATGGTAAGTTTCATAAGGCGCGGCGCGGTCCGCCGCGGGTAAGTTCAACGTAAATTTTATTATGCTAGACATATGCTTGTTAAAATCCATTAGGATGGTTAGAAACATTCATACATTAAGTCATATAAACTCTTCAACCAAATGAGAGCTTGGAACTTAAATAGCCACGTACCAGTACAAAGTGTAATGTACTGATCCTCGCTCTCCACGCAGGTACCCCAAACTATGAAGGGCGTGCCGCTTAAAATCTCAAGGCAGCGTGGACACTTTTGAAGCCTCGTCCGCTTGTAAAGGCTTGTTTCTGGATTTCTTTTGAAGAAGACCCCGCACTCAGTCCAAAAGAAGATGACAACTTGACTACCCGCGATAGCAGGTGGAAAGTGTTATATTTTGCTTGTAAAAAGGGATATAATGTATGGAACGACTATCTCATCGACGTTCGTTTTGTAAGTCGAGTCATGTTGTAGCCCGTGCGGCAATGAATGTAATGAAGTCAATGTAAATGAAGTTTTATTATCAATGAAAAGTCTACTTCTATTTCAAATGTGTCAATCAATTACTCTGCGTACTCTAACTTGATGTTGTATTTCGGATAGCCTTATGAATGTGCCTTGTGCGATCGCAACTTAGGTTCGCACGGCATCACGCCCGGGGGACGACTATCGATTCTACGGAATCGGGGCGTGACAGCTGCAATTGGCAAAGTCAAGATAGACCCAACGCTGGGATGCGACATCTGGGTCTGGACGGACACTCAGGAGACGAAGTTCTAAGCTGGACTCACTGCAAATAGGATTCGGACACCGCATGAGAGATCGGAGTGGGCGGACATTGTATGGAGGTCGAATACACCACAGAAAATGCAGCTTACTATGTACAAAATAGCACTGAAGCGACTCCTCACCAGGGATCGACTACAGAGGTTTGGAATACTCGTCGAAGATCCGACATGTCCACTTTGCCAACAGGAGGAGGAAACAAGAGACCACATGTTCTTCAAATGTGTCGTCTCCAGAGAGATTTGGCATGCACAACGACAACACTTAGGCATGCAACACACGCAAGTGGAAGACTTCGAGGGAGCCATGCAGAGTATACGGGACCACCAAGGAGCCGGAAGAGGGAGAGGATCTTCGTGGTTTAGCGAGGCATGTGCTCGCCTAGCGTCAGCAGTCTGGCACATATGGCGAGAACGAAACAACAGAATATTTCATGATACTAGAATATTGATTATTGGCATCATGCACAATGTAGATTCTGATGTAAGAAGGATGGGAGTTAGTGAAAACTACCCATAAAAGCTGTAACATTTCTTTTTTTTCATTAATACAATTACCTGGTTCCAAATATATATATATATATATATATATATATATATATATATATATATATATATATATATATATATATATATATATATATATATATATATATATATATAAGTCCGGATCGGGAGCCCTGCGGAAGGCCCGTCGTCCTGTGCGGATCGGAAGCATTCTCAATATTTTCATTTGACGAATATTTGACTGATTTTTTGAACGTATTTTACTTGTACTGTGCTGATTTATACTCTGTACTTTTGTCGTCCCGAATTTTTTCCGTTGCTAATAAGGAGCATAACTGGATCCACTACAACAAAAAACCCTTTTAATGACGTTCGACACGGAGTTTTAATGACGGCTGATACATAAGCGTTATTAAGTTGAAAAATATCTTTTTTCTATGACGGTTTGGGCTAATTCTGGGCTTTTTATAACGTTTATAAAACAAAGCGTTATTAATAGTTTAGAGCGGTGGCAAACTTGTAATATTTTTTAACTTCAATTTTTGGCAAAATCCTTGCTGTAGCCCGTCTCTCCCCCAAAACATTCCGATCTTCTCCTTCTCCTCCTTTCTTCTCCCTCCTCTCCCCCAACTCCAAAACCCTAACCCTAGATCCAAAATCTTCGAGGAGGGCCTCATGCTCCTCGTCGCCCTCCAGGACAAGCTCGAGGCCGTCGCGTACGCGATCGATAAGAACGCGAAGGAGGAGCGTTAGGGTTCTGCTCGTCCTCTTCTCCGCGCTCTCCCTCTCCTTCCTCCGGCGTCGTCGATGTCGTGGGTCCGCAACCACCGCTGCTTCTTCGATTCCGGCGTCGGCCTCGGATCCGAAGCCCTCATGGGTTAGTTCCTCTTCCTTACACCCTCCTCTCCTCTTCTTCTCCTTCCTTTCCCCCAACTCCAAAACCCTAACCCTAATTTTGAAGAAATTAAAAACCCTTTTATTTGAGGAAGAAGGAGGTGACGGTGATGTCGTCAACAACAGCTTGGGGTGCTGATCATCCCTGCGCTCAGCTGAGAGCCGCCTACCATGACTGCTTCAATAGGTATCATCATCGTCATCATCCTCAATTCTACAGCAGCTGCTGCTGCTGATGATGATATTCTTCTTCTTCTTTACTATCAAGAAAATAAATTGTGGGGAATGTTTTTTTTTAATTGATACAGGTGGTACGCGGAGAAATTCTCGAAGGGACGGTGGGACAAGGAAGAATGCGTCTCCGAATGGGAAAAGTACAGAGCCTGTCTCTCTGTAAGTTTCCTTCTTTTTTTTACCCCTCCGGAAAAGAAAAAGCTAACTCATTTCTTGAATTTTACTACATTTTTGTGATCTGGGTCAGAGGGGTTTTGCGTCTAATTTCTGAATTTGGGGTTTAGTTGGCACTTGCATTTCCTTAATTGTAGTTGGAACAAAGGGATCAGACATGTACTGGACACATCGTGTCATATCCATCACAAGTAATCTGGAAACATTCAGTTCCTGAGTCCTTTCCCCATTAGGTAATCAGGAGCATTCCTTCTCCTGAAGTAATGCCAGTCCATTTTTTTGGTAAGACTAGCCAGATTAGTGAAAGTTTGGTGCATTTAACTCGGTCCCCACTTAGGGAAATCATGCTGTGAAGACTTCAACGTGTGGGTGATTTCATCAATTTTTCTTTTGTATCTTACATTAGAGTATAAATATTTGAGAGGCCTAGTACCTCAACTTAGCCAATGCTTATACGATGGAGCGCAGAAACAGCTTCCTACTTTTTATGTCCATTTTTGCGACAATAGCAGCGGAAGTCGAGAAGGCCAGTAAGGCCGATTCATCGCTTCAACGTAGTGACTTCCCAGAAGGCTTCGTGTTTGGTACGGCTTCCTCGGCTTATCAGGTTTGTTATTCGTCGTTTCGATGTTAATTTGTTATCATCTTTTGTGTACTTGGCTTTATAATAATATGATCTTTTCTGACAGTATGAAGGTGCTGCAAGAGAAGGCGGCCGAGGGCCGAGTATATGGGATACCTTTACTCATGAGCATCCAGGTCCTTAATTGCCTGCTACATGTATCACCACTTCCTCTTCTTATGATTAACCTTGATGATACTATGCTGAAAATGTTAAATTAATTAATAGCAATAAAATTAATATATGATGACAGAAACTTTGGATTAGTTTGACATGCACCTAATCTAGATCCTTCATACATTAAGATAGTATCGTAACAAAATTACAGTTGAGACTCAAACAATGTCATCTCATGGGATATTTGGAGATGTAGGTTAAGTGTCTATTTTGGAGAAGGAAACATTTTATCTCCTCTTCTTTTTCACTATTCTGCATCCTAATTTATAAATTATATACGGTTTATGGAATCATTTTCTATGTTTCTGGGGACATGTCAAAATAAAATGCAAGGTTAACTTGGATACGGACATTGATATCAAAACTACCATAATTGAGCAGATAAGATATCAGATGGAAGCAATGGAGACATAGCAGATGATCAATACCATCGATATAAGGTATTTTTTTTTCCCATTCCTGTCTATTCATACAAGTGACATCATCAACTGAGCATGCACAAAATTTTGGAAGTAATATAATCTCATCTGTCTTGCAGGAAGATGTAAAACTCATGAAGGATATAGGCTTTGATGCTTACAGGTTCTCCATCTCATGGACAAGGATCTTGCCAAGTAAGATGGCCAAACTATTTCTTCAATTTTAATGCATGTGGAGGACTAAACTATTATTAGTTTCAAACAACTTTGCTAAAAGGGGAATAAAACCAAATTCACAATACTCTTCGCACAATGTTGAGAAAAAAATTTTGTATCTATGCTAAAAGGGGACTAAACTATTCAGAAATTTTTTGTATCAATGCTGATATCGACGAGTCGATATTAATCTCAATACTCTTCGCACAATGTTGAGAAAAATTAGGAAGCACTTTCATATAATGATGACAATGTCCGTCCTTTGAGATTAGGTCCACTATGGATGCCGCAGTAGATGCCTCAAGGATAAATTTACTTTTATCCATTTCTGAAAGAAACCCCATAGCTCTGTTTACTTCACCATTCTCCAACAAGCCCTTAACAATAGCATTAAGCATAACAGAATCTGAAGAGTAACCATCATTCTTCACTGACAAAAACAACTCATCAAACTCATCCAACAACCCTTCTTTAATAAGGCCGTTCATCATTATAGTGTATGTTGCAACATCTGGTGACACTGTCATTTGCAAGAATAGAGTTAAAGAGATCCTTTGCTGTATTAACCTTACCAACTTGAAACATTCCTTCAATTAAAATATTGAAGGTCGTAGCTTCCAGTTTTTCCTTCTGACATGATAGAGTGTCCAACAGATTCATGGCCTCATCAATGTGGTGTTTTTCCTTCCAGTTTTTCCTGCTGCTAGTCCCGCTGCTACATTTGAATTATGATACAAAAATGTGACTAACTTGAATTCTTTGCTTTTATTATGAAGTGATAATATTGTTGCTGCTACATGGAGACAGGGAGTGGATAGGACAGTAGAGTTTTTCCCAAACCCATACTTTTCAGATATTTACCTTAGCTGAAATATAAGGAACAGGGCATGTTTCAATTGGAAAACCAAATTCACAACCCATATTTCACTGCAAACAATTTTTTCTATTCTATTGTCTACATACCTACAACTTTATTGTGTTCCTACCAAAAAATTTATATATTGGCAATGATGAGATACAATTTGGAGATGGTTTTGTGACTTCCATTGCAAAGAATTATGGTTTTGAAAAAATCCGTCCTTGCAGTTCTACTATGCACTATGAGCCAACCTTATGTATTTTGATACTGCTATTTTTTTTACCTTTCTTTGGTCATTTTCTTGACTGTTTTTACAATTTGCAGTTGTGGTTAACTTGTTTTTACATGGCAGTTTTGTTCCTGCAGTTCTACTATGCACTCTGAGCCAACCTTATGTATTTTGATCCTGCTATTTTTTACCATACTTTGGTCATTTTTTCGACGGTTTTTTCAATTTGCAGGTGCAGGTAACTTGTTTTTACATGGCATTTTCTGTAGTTCTACTATGCACTATGAGCCAACCTTATGTATTTTGATCCTACTATTTTTTTACCTTACTTTGGTCATTTTCTGGACTGTGTCTACAATTTGCAGGTGCGGTTAACTTGGTTTTACATGGCAGCTTTGCTCCTGCAGTTTTACTATGCACTCTGAGCCAACCGTGTTGTATTTTGATCAAACTAGCTTAGTTATCCTCTAATTCAAACTAAGTTTTTTTAATCTTTTTCAGGGTTTTGCTACGTGATGCCGACAGTTTTGATGTGCTCAAAGTTGAAGCCAATGTACTAATAGTTTTGAGGGTCTACTTACTAGTAGTAGTTGTAAATATATGTATTTGGATGTTCTATTTTAAAAAAAATGTAATGAAGATGGTGATATATATTATGTATATATTTGTAATTGGATTAAATGCTACTCTATAACATTTAGATGTTTTCTTGTGAATATGGTCCAAAATGAATGTTTTGAAATTGAATTGAGCAACATTGAGCATTGTTCTATAATTTTTTGGAAAGTAATATATAAATATGCAGAATTGAGCGTTATAAATGTGCTGAATTGAGTCTATATAGATTATCTATTCATAACGCTTTCAAACTACGCTGAAAATAAGTGTAGCAGAAACTCATCATATTCATGACGGTTATTTTATGACGCTTTTAAAAAACATTTATAACACCCGTTTTCATGACGGTTGCTGTGAAAAAAAAAGCGTCATGGTACGTCATTAATGACGCTTTTTAGCCGTCATTAAAAGAATTTTTTGTTGTAGTGATCTGATGAACTTTACAGAGTTGAAGGTTTAATGTTGGTAATAAAACAAAATCTGTTGATTTTTTACAGCCTTTTTTAGCCTCTTTTTTCTGGTAATTTAACCGAGAGGTATTTGTTTCCTGGAATATTATGTTGGTAATAAAACCGATATCAATAATGTTAAGTTTGCAACTAAATTTTTACAACTTTCTTACAACCTACTTTTCATGCTAACACGGTCCCATCCGACCCCACCACTTCCTTCTTCTCTCAAATGGAGGCCGACCATGTGGCATTTAGTTGTATTAGGGTTATAAGAAGGTTGTAATCCTAGCATTTCCCAACTGTTATACTACTCGAGAAATAATCCATTTTGCGAGGTCAACCTTATTTTCCCTTATTTGTAGTCTTCAAGTACCCTTACTATATAACCTTTTAAGCATTCCATATCACGACTTGTCTCATTGGTCCTACATTTTAAAGGCAGAAGATTGCCTTTTCCTCCACATTAAGCTTCAGTTCTGTAGTAAGTTAGTAACTCAGTTTAGTCGATCATCATATTAGCTCCAGACCAATGTATAGAGCAGAGCAGTGAACAATATTAGTCCCGAAGACAGATCTAAAGGGTGGAGGAATCCAAAGAGAGCGTAGAGTCTACTTGCAAGACACGAAGTTTGCACTCTAGCCAACAACACAGAAAAGAGACGTAGAGTCTACTTGCAAGATACAAAATCTGCACTCTAGCCAACTCAAAAGAATTACTGAATGAATGTTACAAACTGATTTGAAAAAAATGCAAAATGCAACAACAAAGAGGAAAATAATGTTCTCCCTTTTACGTTCGCAGACGCTACAATGAGAAGAACACGAGATACAAAAAAAAAAAAAAAAAGACTGGCACCCATGCGCGCAGGTCGACCAAATCCTACGAAATCTTCTTGCTAGGGTGAACAAGTCACCGTTACTCAGATCAAGATTCGTCCTATACGCGATCTGCCCCATAAACCAGCAAGTTCAAGTATGAACTTCTGTAACGCTCTTCGTCACCTTCGAAAAAACTTCGGAACTCAAAATGAGCTAGAAAAGCTCCACGCCCGCATGGTCTTGCGGCTACTGCTGATGGCGCAGGGACTTGCTGGAGTGGGATTTAGTGGCCCTCAAATTCTCTCTCTTCCAACAACTCAAATGGTGGAGAGGGTGCTCTATTTATAGAGCAGACTAGCACTCATGCGCGCATAGGAATGCCCATGCGTGCATGAGCGCAGGCCCACCAAATCCCACGAAATTCGGATCCGTGCGCCGATACAGCAGCGTGCAGCACGCGGCGCTCTGACAACACCGCCCACGCCTTGCGCTGACAACGGGATCTGCTCGCATGCTCCCAATGCACATACGTCGCAGCGCACCGCACGCTGACGACGAAAACAACGCTGCGTGTTGCACGCTAACAGCGACGCTGCACACCGAAAGCAACCATACGAATGCGCCTAGACGCTATTGCGCAAGGCCACTACTGCGTATAGACGCTACTGCGCCTGGCCGCAATTGCGCCAATGCTTCAATGCGCCGACGCATAGCCCTGAACATGCGTCCCGCGCCCGAGTCTGAGTAGCTCCTATAGATTTTCCAAAGTGAGTGATAAAACAAATAATTGTTCTTTGTGTTTTAAACTTGTCCCTCTAGAAAAATCAACCCACATGGACCACATTACTCCATGTGCATACTCCATTACAAGCATAGCAATATATTGAGGTATACATTTTGGTGATTTTTCAATGTGGAACTAAAGTTCCCAAAGAAAAGTGGAAAACACCAATAATTAGCATTCTATGAAACCAACATCCAGATAGGAAGAACAACTCTTGGAAAATTGCTGTGATCTGTAAGTCTCATGGGCACGTCATGGATACTGTAAAATATACTAGGATACTCCGAAATATATGGTATGTTCGTTTCGCTCGTGCCTGAACCCGCATTGTTCGTGAATGACATAAAATTCCATGAAAAAAGTACCAGTCGGGTTAAATTAACAAGATAAAGAGGCTAAAAAAAAGCTGCACTATATCAACAGATAATTTGGTTTTATTTAACTTTACCAACCTTACTTAGGGACCTTTTCACAAACATTAAGATTCAACTCTGTAAAGTTCACAAGAAAGATTTATGCTGCAAAGTAAGGGGCAGATGCCTAGGTTTATTAATTCTGATAATGTTATGTAGAACAAAGCTGGAGTAGCTCAGTTGGTTAGAGCGTGTGGCTGTTAACCACAAGGTCGAAGGTTCAAGCCCTTCCTCTAGCGTGTTCGTTAATTTATTTTTCGATCATGTTATTTTCATTAATTTATTTTTTTGATCATTTGGAGTCGGCAAACTGTGTCTAGATCCGTCAGTGTTATTCTATTAATTTATTTTTCGGTCACTTTGAGTTGGAGATCTATTTTTGCGTGGAAGTGGTAGAGGTTTTGAGAATTTGTTTTTTCAATCATTTGGAGTTGAAGTCAAACTGTCTAAATCCGCCAGTGTTATTCCATTTATTTTCGGTCACTTTGACTTGGAGATTTATTTTTGCATGGAAATGGCAGATTTATTCAAGTTTTTCAACTTCATATCCTCAACTTTGATAGGCATCAAGTTAGTACTCTCCTCCTTACGGTGTTAAACAGAAATAGAAAATGACACAGTTACCCCTCTCACATTCTCTCTCTCCCCTTATCTCTTTCCAGCCCTCTCTCTCTCTCTCTCTCTCTCCAGCGACGGCAGCCAGAGGGGGGGGGGGGGGGGGGGGGGGGGGGGGGGGGAGGGTAGGGGCGATCACAGCAGTAGCAGCCGAGGGGGTCGTAGGGGGCGCGGGCATTGTGGAGGAGGGAGGCGCAGCGGCGTGGGGCTGCTCGGGCAACGAAGGGGCGGGTAGGGCTGCAAATGAGCCAAGCCGTTCGCGAGCTGCTCGAAGCTCGGCTCGATAAAAGCTCGTTTGTGCTCGGTTCGTTTAGTAAACAAGCCGAGCTCAAGCTTTATTTTTGAGCTTGTTTAATAAACAAGTCAAGCTCAAGCTTAGAAGTACTCGGCTCGATTGAGCTCGCGAGATGGCTCGTTTATGAGCTTGCGAGCTGGCTCGTTTAGAAGCTCGTTAGTTCTTTGTTGAATTATATATATATATATATATATATATATATATATATATATATATATATATATATATATATATATATATATATAACAAATGAACATTTTATTGAAAGCTAGAAGTAGCTCATGAAGAGCATACAGACAGGTACTGGGCCAAAGACAAAAGGGCCCAGTTCATCAGGGACAAAAAGCAAACATAAAAAAAACAACCATTTCGAAAAGAAATTTCGAAAAGTTCAAACAAGTCGACTGTTGGGCCGGTGTGGGCACGAGGCCCTAGGGGCAGCCTGCCCGAGGCAAGGATTTTTTTTTTTTTTTTTGGGACGAAAATCAAACGGAATTTGAAAATTCAAATTTCGAAAATTGAAACGTCACGAGAAGCGGTTGCACCGGTCCGGAGGGAGGGGGACCGTTGTGCTGCCCGGGGGGGGGGGGGGGGGGGCACACTGCCCAATGCGACGCGCTGCGCGAGGAGGGTGCGCGGCCCGAGGTGGGCGCGCGTCCGGGCGAAGGGGAGAAGCCGGAGGTGGGGCGTCGGGCCAGGGGCTCCGACGAGGGGCCATTCGGCTGGGCAGGTCGGCCCGACGGGGAGGGGGGGTGAGCCAGCGGCCGCCGGGGACAAGAAGCCACATAGGCGGCGGGGGGGGGAGGGGCGGAGGGCCGGTGGAGAGGGCCGGTCCGGGAAGGGAAGAAGAAGGGGGAACGGGGAGCGACTGGACGCCGGCGGCGGCCAGGCGTCGCGGCGAACGGGGACGCCGGCTAGAGGCCCTCCGTCCTGAGACGAAGAGAGCGCCGGAGGGTGGTGGGGGCCTCCGACGACGTAGCCAGCGAGAGCTCCGGCGCTGGGGGTGGGAAGCGAAGAGGGGGGGCCAGCCTTGGGCTGCCGGGTGGCTCGGCCGAGGGCCAGAGGGAGGAGGATGCCGAGTTGGGCCACCGCGGGGAGGGGCGGGAGGCCGCGGCCGAGGGGGTGGACGTCGCCTTGAGCGGGAGGGCGTGGCAGGCCCAGGCCGCGGGAGCCGAGGGGGCGCCGAACTCCGGGGGAGGGGGATCCGCCTCGGGGGCGCCGAACTCCGGGAGAGGGGAGGCGCCGAGGTGGAGGGACGCCAGAGAGGAAGAGGAGCGGGAGGAGGGGGCACAGCCGTGGGAGAGGGCGGCGACGGCGGGAAGGAGAAGCGTTGACCGGCCGTCGCCGAGAAGGGGGGAGCCGAGGCCACCTGAGCCCAGGATGGGGGTTCGACTCCCGAGGGGGGAGGAACCGACGACGGATGGGGAAGGGTGGAGGCCGGACATGTCCGGAGGGGGAGAGGCGGAGGGGGAGGGCCGGGCTGCAGGTGGCGTGGGCGGGTGGCCTCAAACGGAGGGTGGGACGTCACCGCGAGTGCGTTGGCGGGCGGAGGGTGCTCAGGCAGGATCGGCGGAGGGGCTGCCGAAGGGGAGGGAGGCCTCCATCCCCGAGCACGACGGCGCCGAGGACGCCGACGGGGGCGACGGGGCCAAGGGGGGAGGGGAAGGGGGAGGAGGAAGGGGGGGGAGCCGTACGGGAGACCGCCGCCGGCGGGCCAGACGAGGAAGCCACCGGTGAGAGGGGGGCGCACGGTGGTGCGGCCAGCCTCAGCAGGCCGGCCGGCCAAGCCACCGGCCATAGGAAGAGGAGGGAGTGGGGAGTGGCGAGCAAGGGGGAGGCTGCCTCTCTTCCCATCGTGTGTAGATCATTGTTGAAATTATATATATATATATATATATATATATATATATATATATATATATATATATATATATATATATATATATATATATATATATATAGCTCAAGTGGCAAGGCGCACCAGCACTTGGGGCACCGGACGGAGTTCGAGCCCCCACGGGGGCGACTTGGTGGTTCGCCCACGGCCCCCGGGCCAAGCGGTGGCTGGGTGTCTTTGACACGGCCGTTTGGTTTTATATATATATATATATATATATATATATATATATATATATATATATATATATATATATATATATATATATATATGGTTGTATGTATTATATGTTGGGAACGAAGCGCGAAAACCGTTCCCCCAAACCAGAAAGTTCTGCGCGAAAATCGTTCCCCCAAACCAGAAAGTCCTGCGAGAGAACCGAGCAAAAGCACACAAACCAAAAAAATGCCAAACACAATCGCAGACACAAAGATTTTTGACGTGGAAAACCTTGCGAAAAAAAACCACGGGACGATCGGAGTCCAACCCTGAATAACCTCCACTAATGGAATAAAGAGAATACACCCTCTACAAGCTCCTCCCGATTCAACACGGATCACCACAACTCACTTGAAAGAAGAAAATTTTTGATTGCGGACTCCGAAGAATATGAGATGCCGAAAAATTATTCGAAGTAATCTCTCCTTCACAATAGTCCTTAATCCTCTCTCTCTCTCTCAAAGATTGTAAAGCACTCTTATTTTTGAGATAATTTTCCAACTAGCATGCATCACCCTTTTATAAGCCCTTGGTAATCGATACATGGAAGACCAATATATATGAAAACTTCCAATATGCATCAATCATATATTTAATGGAAATCCAATCATAATTGGCTTGTCATAATTGGAAGTCCAATTATATGGAAAGCTACTATATGAAGGGTCCAATCATAAATATATGATCAAAGTAAATATGGAAATCCAATCATATATTTCCTTACCATATATGTTCCAAAATAGGATCCATGCACTCCCCGAGCTTCTCCGACACACGGATGGCGCTCGTCGCTCTCCGGGGTATTCTCCACATAGGTTGGGAACCCCACCCACTCCAACATTATATATTTATGTTCTTAATAAGTGATATTAAGGAGCTTTTTTTAATTAAAATTTTATAAATAAATTGTTAATATTTTATATACTTGAAATCAAACCTAAGCTTGAAATCAAGCTCGCTTGAATTCAAGTTTAATGAGCTTGAAATAAAGTTGAGAGACAAGTTTGACTTCAAGCATATCGAGCTTGTTTATCAAGCTTGAATCAAGTTTCCTTATCAAGCCAAGCTCGAGCTCAAACCAAGTCAAGCTCAAGCTTAATATAAACAAGTTCGAGCAAAGCTCAAGCTTCAAAATAAAAAACTTATCAAGCTCGAGCTCGAGCTTGAATAATTCTAGTCAAGCCAAGCTCAAGCTTAAAAAAACTAGGCTCGGCTCGGCTCGTTTGCAGCCCTAGGGGCGGGGGCACGGGGTTGCTCGGGTTGGCACGGGGGCGCAGGACTTCTCGGGCGGGGGTCGCGAGGGGCCACGGATGGTGCGGGGGCGCAGGGCTGCTCGGGCGGTGTGGGAGCAGGGGTGGGAGTCGCTAGAGGGCTACGGATGGCGCGGGGGCGGAGGGGTGTGGGGGATAGCAGGTGGGGTCGAGGGGCGCGGTCATCAGGGGGGATTAGGAGGGGTGTGGCAGCTGCCGGAGGGGGAAGGGGGTGTCTGGAATGGGGGAGGGGGATGGAGATGGATATGGGGGGTATTTTAGAAAATCTTTATTTATTTTTTATTTTTTTAATGGAAAAGTTATGTTCAACTAACGGTAGGTATCAAATTAAAAGTTTACAATAGTTGAGGGCATTAGGTTAGTAACTATCAAAGTTGAGGGTATCAAGTTATAATTTAGCCATTTATTTTTTGAAAACTTAGAGTCAGAGTCAAATTGTCCAGATCCAAATCCGTCAGGTGATGTGTTCCTTATTTTTATGTCACTTTTAGTCAAATTGTGTAGATCCAGATTCATTAGATGATGTGCTCTGCGTGGAGTCGTGGAGATTTTGAGAGAAGCTTCAGAGTTACATGTGGCTGGAGAGAAGTATGTCCATATTTGTTATTTCATTTATTTATTTTTTGATCACTTGGAGTCAAATTGTCCAAATCGTCATGTGATGTGCTTCACAAGGAAGTGATGGATGTTTGTTTTGAGAGAAGCTTCAGAGTTATGTTTGGCTGGAGAGAATATTCAGTCGATCCACTTGCTAAAGACCCTGATTTTCAGACATGTTTGAGTCATGTTCCCCCAGTGGGATTCATAGTACGAACCGAGATCCTTCCAGGGCAGGGCCACAAGGCTTCGTTATCTAGTCGTCCCCGACAGTTCCACTGCTTGCTAGGGGAAGTGAGAAGGCACTGTGTAATGCCTGTAGTTCGTATTACGTATCTTGGAATACATGTACGTATTTGTTCTTGTATTGCATATCTCTTAGCTTGGCCCGGTTTATTTTGGGTTGGTTCGGCTAGACTTGGGTTGCCTTGGTTCATCATGAACCAAGGGGAGAACCCCTACCTACCACCACCATCATCCTTTATTAACCCATTCCTTTAATTCTCTCTCTTCATTTACTTCTTCTTCTCCCACCATTACTTCTTCAACCACCAGGAGAGTGAGAGAGAGAGAGCTTAGGCAAGTACATCTTGCTTCATGGAGGAACACAAATTTTATTGTTCTATTCTCTTCTTCACAGCATTCTAAGACACTTTAGTGCTTGGCATTTTCAATTTCCATTGCTAAATTCTTCTAGATCTAAGATTATAGTATTTTCGGATTTCTTAGGTTTTGATCTATTTAACTTTATTATTTCTAAGTTTTGATGGTTCCATGTTGTAGAGAATTTCGTTCTACCCCATTTTGACCTATGGAAGTCCAAATTTAGGCTTACGATGAAGATTTTATGGAGCTTGGAAGCTATGGGTTCCATGGCCATCCTTCTCAGATTTTCTGAGAAGATGGGTACCCACTTACTCAGCCGCATAGATGGGTACCCACTTACCCAGCCGCATGAGATTCATTCACTTAGCCGTATGAGATTCATTCACTTAGCCGCATAGATGGGTACCCACTTACTCAGCCGCATAGATGGGTACCCACTTACCCAGCCGTATGAGATTCATTCACTTAGCCGCATGAGATTTATTTTACTCAGCCGCATAGATGGGTACCCACTTACTCAGCCGCATAGATGGGTACCCACTTACCCAGCCGTATGAGATTCATTCACTTAGCCGCATGAGATTCATTCACTTAGCCGCATGAGATTCATTTTACTCAGCCGCATAGATTGGTACCCACTTACTCAGCCGCATAGATGGGTACCCACTTACCCAGCCGTATGAGATTCATTCACTTAGCCGCATGAGATTCATTTTACTCAGCCGCATAGATGGGTACCCACTTACTCAGCCGCATAGATGGGTACCCATCTACTGCCGCATGAGCCCCCAATTCACCCTTGGCCGTATAGTATCTAATTTGATTGTTTTTCTTGTCCTATTTGGCTGGTTTATGGTCAGAATTTCTTCCAACTCCCAACATAAAAGTTGTAGATCTTTTCCTTGGCTTCAAGAATATGTTATTAACTATTTATGCAACTTTTCTCATTTATAATGTTGTAAGGATGGAACACGATAGTGGCCCGTCATGGCGCACTCTTGATAAGTAACCCTGACATGATACACCTCGATATGTTGTTGCGACAGCTAGCACGACATGACAAGTATGAAAGACCTGGACACCGTGGGCGATTGTGTTTATACAAATAAATTGATACTGTCTTGCATCATGTCTAGGATAGGGATCCCTGAGTACCACGGTCAGGGGTGCCTACTGAAATTGACTAAGGCTAATTAACTAGAATGATTCATTAGTCATGAAGAAATTTTCAGCTACAGGCAATCCCGTTATCTGGGCGCATTAAGTGGAATTGTAGCCTACCGATGAGTAGGGCACATTTCCAGCACACAGTCATGTGGTGCACCCTTTATAAATAGACATTCGACTCGGATAACCGGATGGTCTGCAGGGCTTGTGGCTGTTGGGATAATCTCATTGCATCTTGCTAGTAACTAGGCTGTGATAACCCTAGTTAGTTAAAAGTATTAAGCCGTACTCTTGATTGGCCGTGATTGATTGGATGCAGTTTATTCCAGCTTAGTCTTATCCTGATCCTGTGCAAGATTGGGACATGACATGATTATTGATGCTTGCCTTAACAATAACGATCAGGGGTCCAGTTCTGTTTAGGCGAAGGGTTACAACCCCGGTCCTTGTTTGGTTTAAGGGTTGTAACCTGGCTCCCAGAGCAGTTCTGTGTCCTCTCTTCGTTTATTGTCTTATTGCAACCCCATGCCATGCTCGTCGTGTTCTTTTACCTTATTTCAATACCATGATTATTTATACTGGCCTTAGCAATAAAGATCAGGGGTCCAGTTCTGTTCAGGCGAAGGGTTACAACCCCGGTCCTTGTTTGGTTTAAGGGTTGTAACCTGGCTCCCGGAGCAGTTCTGTGTCCTCTCTTCGTTTATTGTCTCCACTATACCAATAGTATTTGAGGCGAGTTTCTATTCAGGTGAAGGGTTACAACCCCGGTCCTTGTTTGGTTTAAGGATTGTGACCTGGCTACTTGAATGGTTTCTTCGTACTCAGTTTACTGTTGTTATCCCTATTACTATCAGTTCTTTATTTACTATCTTTAATATTCTATTGTGATAGACTGGTTTTAGTTCCTAAGTGAAGCCTCCTTTGTGGCACTTGTTCTTTCTGGGGTCTGACCCAGCTGGTTTTGTATGGCCAGATATCAGAGCAGCACCAGAGGATCTACCTGTCTTCCAGCCAGATGGTGACCACCAGGCGTAACCCTGGCAACGAGTGGGTTTCTTTTTGTTCTCCCACTTTATTGTAAAATTATTCTTTTGAGGCGTTTAGCCGGCGAGCACGTGTTAGCTCGTATTGCACCTTTAATTACTTTCTGTCTACGGGCTGTAACATGATTGACAAATCCTAGGGTTGATCATGTATGACTGAAACTCTTGCTAGTCCTGACATTTTGTACGACTAGCTTCATGATCATCCGAATATGTAATGTATGGGACGCCTTGCTATTATATATTTGGTGCTCTGATATCTTGTATACTGTTACTACTTGCTTGGGATTGAGACAATAGGCTTGTTCATGACCATAGGAGACTGTTGGCTTGTAGTTAAACCCTCATGTATCTAGACAGCCGTGATCGTATAGCGAGGTGGGTAGCACTTCAATATACGTAGCTGGCTATGTACGCCCCCGCTCTCCAGTATTCTGGTTCTGGGGCGTGACATGGTTTAAGTGGTGGCCCATGCAGGTCTTGTAAATCAAGATATGTGAGGGTTTACCGAATAGATGTCTCAATCAGTATTCGTCCTTGATCTTTGCTCCTATCTTCAAATCCCTGAGAATCTTGACCTGATCACATGCTTGTATCGTTGATCTGTCCTGGTCCCTCCTTATTGTTTCCTATGTCGTCTTCTTCAGCGACATTGTTCCTGGAGCTGCCGATCAGCAAGATGGAGCACCTCCCGTGGACCAGCAGCAACCTGGGGATCAAGCCCAGCATTCAGGAGTAGCCTCCAGAGTCATGCCTACCGGAGGAGAGCCACCAATTCAGCCCGTCCAGCCTGCAGAGCCTGATGATGGCACTTTGGTGAGTCTCATCAGGACCCTATTAGCTTCCCAGGATCGTCGTGGAGATGCCTTGCACCAGGCGGTGGCAGATGCTTTGACCAGAGGCGGTCATCAGGGTAATAGCGCGGCCAACAGCTTCAAGCGCTTGAACCCTCCCTTCTTCGACGGCAGTGAAGATGCGATCGCTGCAGATGCATGGCTTCAGGACACCGAGGTGATTCTAGAAGCAGCCAGGACCTCCGAGATCGAGAAGGTGGCCGTGGTGCGCCTGCAGTTGTTGGATCTTGCCCGTAGCCGGTGGGCAGCACAGGCCGAAGGATTAGTGGCCCCTATTTTATGGGCAGTATTCATAGAGAGATTCCAGACCAAGTATTTTGATGCTGTAGCTCGGTATGATCTACAGACGAGGTTCACCAATCTGAAGCAGATGGGCAGGACTGTCGATGGATATGCGACCGAGTTTTCCAGACTCAGTCGGTTTGCTCCCACCTTGGTGGCAACCGAGTATGATAGAGCCCAGCGATTCCAGCAAGGGCTTCACCTGGAGATTCTATTGGCAGTTGAACAGTTTGAGCATCAGACTTTTGATGCAGTCTTGAGAGCAGCTAGGAGGCATGAGTACACCTCCCAGAGGATCGTGGATAGGACCGGAGGTCGGAAACGATCTCACGGTCAGATGAATCAGTCATCAGCACCAGCCCCGGCAGCCAGGGCTTTGACCATTGGAGCCCCGAGGCGGGCGACCTCAGTGACGTCGGTTCAGCATTCAGCCCCGATGCACCCTCAGCAGCAGAAGCAGAAGCAGTCTTCCGCAGTGGGATGTTCACACTGCGGAAAGCAAGGGCATGTGGTGTCCGAGTGTCGCAGAGCACAGGGTTTGTGCTTGGCTTATGGTGCCCCAGACCACAGGATTGGGAACTGCCCGAACAGGGGGAGTTCATCCTCAGCCCTCACTAGTCCTTCAGTTAGAGGACCAGTACCAGTCCAGCAGCAGCAGCAGCTGCAGTACCCATTTCCGAGGCCATTGTCGATGCAGGCCCAGGCGTTCCAGCAGCACAGACCGCACAGTATGCCCAAGCCCAAGCCCTGATCCAGAGTAGGCAGAGGAATTTTCAGCAGAGGGGACCCGCACCCAGAGGACATGGTCAAGTGCTGGCTTTGACTATGGGAGAGGAAGGAATAGCACCAGGTGAGGTGGTGGCAGGTACTATTCTCGTCAACACCTTTCCAGCTTCAGTATTATTTGATTCTGGTGCCTCGCATTCATTTATGTCTGCACGATTCGCGACACGGGTAGGAATGGAGCCCGAGTCATTATCAGTAAGGCTCAATATACTTACCGATAACGGACTTGTGGGAGTAGATAGGGTATTTTCCTCGTGTCGGATCGTAGTTAGCGGTAGAGAATTTTCCGCTAGATTGATAGAGTTTCCGATGGCCGATTATGATGTGGTCTTAGGGATGGATTGGTTGAGGGACCAGTATGCTAGGATAGACTGCCACATTGGCAGGGTTGTTTTTAGCATTCCAGGCAAGCCGGAGTTTTTCTTCTTCCGAGGCGAAGTTGAACCTTCTACTCCAGTATTGCGGATGGCAGTAGCAGCAGTACAGTTACCCCGAATAGTAGAAGAGTTTCCAGATGTTTTCCCAGAAGAGCTTCCAGGTATGCCGCCAGAGCGAGAGATCGAGTTCACCATAGACTTGATTCCCGGAACAGCCCCAGTGTCAGAGAAAGTCTACAGGATGGCGCCGTCAGAGCTAGAGATATTGTACAAGATGATTGAAGAACTCAGAACCAAGGGATTCATTCGTGCTAGTGGATCGCCTTGGGGAGCCCCGATGCTTCTTGTGAAAAAGAAGGATGGTACGTCCAGGTTATGTGTAGATTATCGTACCTTGAACTCAGTGACAATCAAGAACAGATACCCTCTCCCGAGGATAGATGACTTGTTTGATCAACTCCAAGGGGCAGCAGTGTTCTCGAAGATCGACTTACGATCAGGATACCATCAGATCAGAGTCAGAGAGCAGGACATCCCGAAGACAGCGTTCAGATCGAGATATGGGCATTGGGAGTTCCTTGTGATGCCATTTGGAGCAACCAATGCGTCGGCTGTATTCATGGACCTCATGAATCGTATCTTCATGCCTTATTTGGATCAGTTCGTGATTGTGTTCCTAGACGACATCCTGGTCTACAGCAAGAGTGAGGCGGAGCATGAGCAGCATCTCAGAATTGTCCTCCAGATTCTTCGAGAGCACCAGTTGTATGCCAAGTTTAGTAAATGTGAGTTCTGGCTCGATCGTATTTCGTACTTGGGTCATATCATCACCCGAGGAGGAGTTGAAGTAGATATCCAGAAGATCGTGGCCATTGAAACGTGGCCGGTACCTAGCACAGTTGCAGAAGTTCGCAGTTTTCTTGGATTGGCCGGTTACTACCGGCGATTTGTTTCAGACTTTGCTCGGATCTCAGCGCCATTGACCCAGTTGACCCGTAAGGATGTGCAGTTTGCTTGGACAGCAGAGTGCCAGAATTCTTTTGAGAAGTTGAAGCGAGGCTTGATGACGGCTCCTATTCTCACGCTTCCAGATGGAACCGGAGGATTCTCAGTGTATTGTGATGCTTCAGGCAGAGGCTTAGGATATGTTCTGATGCAGCATGGGAAGGTAATAGCTTATGCATCACGACAACTTCGTGATCATGAGAGGAATTACCCAACCCATGACTTAGAGCTGGCAGCTGTAGTATTTGTACTTAAGTTGTGGAGACACTACCTGTATGGAGATAGGGTGGAGATTTTCACCGACCATAAGAGTCTGAAGTATGTTTTCACCCAGAAGGATCTCAATATGCGTCAGAGAAGATGGCTAGAGATGCTAGTGGATTATGATGTCAACCTGCAGTATCATCCAGGAAAGGCCAACGTTGTTGCAGATGCATTGAGCAGGAGAGCCGGAGTTTATTTTCTAACAGCACAACCAGAGCTGTTAGCCGATCTTCAGAAGATGGGAATAGAAGTTGTCCTCCCTTCCAGTATGGCATTGATGGTCAGCATGCAAGTTCAGTCTACTATAGTCGAGAGGATCCAGATGGCGCCGTCAGCAGATTCAAAGCTTCAGCGACTCAGAGCAGAGTGCGAGGCAGGACGAAGACCAGAGTTATGTATCCATGAAGACGGTACCCTTCGACATGGAAAGCGTCTTTGTGTACCCAGTGGAGATATCAGACAGGAGATCATGACAGAGGCTCACAGTTCGCAGTATTCCATCCATCCCGGTGGCACGAAGATATACCGTGATATCCGCCAGCACTTTTGGTGGAAAAGCATGAAGAGGGAGATAGCTCGGTTTGTCTCTCGGTGTTTGGTTTGCCAACAAGTTAAGGCTGAACATCAGAGGCCGGCTGGACTTCTTCAGTCCTTGCCGATCCCAGAATGGAAGTGGGAGCATGTGACCATAGATTTTGTGACCGGATTGCCTAGATCCCCAGCTGGTAGAGATGCTATCTGGGTTATAGTTGATCGGCTCACGAAGGTGGCTCACTTTCTTCCGTTCAGAATAGGTCAGTCGACGGCTCAGCTAGCGGAGATGTATCTTCGGCAGATTATCAGATTGCACGGAGTACCAGTCAGTATCACCTCGGACAGAGATTCGAGATTCACGTCGCACTTTTGGCGCAGCTTGCAAGAGAGTTTGGGGACTCGCCTCCAGTTCAGCTCAACGTATCACCCGCAGACAGATGGCCAGTCAGAACGTACGATCCAGACTCTCGAAGATATGTTGAGATCATGTACGCTCGACTTCGATGGTTCGTGGGAAGATCACCTGCACCTAGTAGAGTTCTCGTACAATAACAGTTTCCAGGCCAGTATCCAGATGGCCCCGTTCGAGGCGCTATATGGTAGGAAGTGCCGATCCCCGCTAGCATGGGACGATGTCGGAGAGAGACAGATGCTCGGTCCAAAAATGATTGCTCAGACAGTTGAGGTGGTCAGAAGAGTCCGAGATCATCTTCGAGTAGCACAAGATCGCCAGCGTCATTGGGCCGATTCTCATCGGCGACCCCTTGAATTTTCTGTCGGCGATCATGTATTCCTTAGGATCTCGTCTACCCGTGGCGTCATTCGTTTCGGCATGCGGGGCAAGCTTAGTCCTAGGTATATAGGACCGTTTGACATTCTGGAGCGAGTAGGAGATGTATCCTATCGTCTCGCTCTTCCGCCGTCGCTAAGCGAGGTACATGACGTATTCCATGTATCCCAACTGCGACGGTATATCCCGGACCCGAGCCACATCCTGGATCATTCGGAATTGGTTGTTGGTACCAACCTTTCGTATGAGGAGAGGCCCGTGTCTATATTAGACCGAAGAGAGAAGACACTCAAGAACAAGACTATCAAGTTAGTCCGAGTTGCTTGGGGTCATCACTCTTTGGGTGAGTCAACGTGGGAGCGTGAGGATGACATCAGATCGCGATATCCCGGCCTGTTTGACTCATGAGGTATAATGTCTTTCTTATGCCTCATGCCATCGATTCCTTGCTTGCATGATTGATTGTTTGTCTAGTTATAACTTGCTTGTGATTAGTATAGCTTGTTCTTGCCACTTTAGCCTCTTGATTAAATTCCGAGGACGGAATTCTTTTAAGGTGGGTAGAGTTGTAATACCTGTAGTTCGTATTACGTATCTTGGAATACGTGTACGTATTTGTTCTTGTATTGCATATCTCTTAGCTTGGCCCGGTTTATTTTGGGTTGGTTCGGCTAGACTTGGGTTGCCTTGGTTCATCATGAACCAAGGGGAGAACCCCTACCTACCACCACCATCATCCTTTATTAACCCATTCCTTTAATTCTCTCTCTTCATTTACTTCTTCTTCTCCCACCATTACTTCTTCAACCACCAGGAGAGTGAGAGAGAGAGAGCTTAGGCAAGTGCATCTTGCTTCATGGAGGAACACAAATTTTATTGTTCTATTCTCTTCTTCACAGCATTCTAAGACACTTTAGTGCTTGGCATTTTCAATTTCCATGGCTAAATTCTTCTAGATCTAAGATTATAGTATTTTCGGATTTCTTGGGTTTTGATCTATTTAACTTTATTATTTCTAAGTTTTGATGGTTCCATGTTGTAAAAAATTTTGTTCTACCCCATTTTGACCTATGGAAGTCCAAATTTAGGCTTACGATGAAGGTTTTATGGAGCTTGGAAGCTATGGGTTCCATGGCCATCCTTCTCAGATTTTCTGAGAAGATGGGTACCCACTTACTCAGCCGCATAGATGGGTACCCACTTACCCAGCCGCATGAGATTCATTCACTTAGCCGCATGAGATTCATTCACTTAGCCGCATAGATGGGTACCCACTTACTCAGCCGCATAGATGGGTACCCACTTACCCAGCCGTATGAGATTCATTCACTTAGCCGCATGAGATTCATTTTACTCAGCCGCATAGATGGGTACCCACTTACTCAGCCGCATAGATGGGTACCCACTTACCCAGCCGCATGAGATTCATTCACTTAGCCGCATGAGATTCATTTTACTCAGCCGCATAGATGAGTACCCACTTACTCAGCCGCATAGATGGGTACCCACTTACCCAGCCGTATGAGATTCATTCACTTAGCCGCATGAGATTCATTTTACTCAGCCGCATAGATGGGTACCCACTTACTCAGCCGCATAGATGGGTACCCATCTACTGCCGCATGAGCCCCCAATTCACCCTTGGCCGTATAGTATCTAATTTGATTGTTTTTCTTGTCCTATTTGGCTGGTTTATGGTCAGAATTTCTTCCAACTCCCAACATAAAAGTTGTAGATCTTTTCCTTGGCTTCAAGAATATGTTATTAACTATTTATGCAACTTTTCTCATTTATAATGTTGTAAGGATGGAACACGATAGTGGCCCGTCATGGCGCACTCTTGATAAGTAACCCTGACATGATACACCTCGATATGTTGTTGCGACAGCTAGCACGACATGACAAGTATGAAAGACCTGGACACCGTGGGCGATTGTGTTTGTACAAATAAATTGATACTGTCTTGCATCATGTCTAGGATGGGGATCCCTGAGTACCACGGTCAGGGGTGCCTACTGAAATTGACTAAGGCTAATTAACTAGAATGATTCATTAGTCATGAAGAGATTTCCAGCTACAGGCAATCCCGTTATCTGGGCGCATTAAGTGGAATTGTAGCCTACCGATGAGTAGGGCACATTTCCAGCACACAGTCATGTGGTGCACCCTTTATAAATAGACATTCGACTCGGATAACCGGATGGTCTGCAGGGCTTGTGGCTGTTGGGATAATCTCATTGCATCTTGCTAGTAACTAGGCTGTGATAACCCTAGTTAGTTAAAAGTATTAAGCCGTACTCTTGATTGGCCGTGATTGATTGGATGAAGTTTATTCCAGCTTAGTCTTATCCTGATCCTGTGCAAGATTGGGACATGACATGATTATTGATGCTTGCCTTAACAATAACGATCAGGGATCCAGTTCTGTTCAGGCGAAGGGTTACAACCCCGGTCCTTGTTTGGTTTAAGGGTTGTAACCTGGCTCCCAGAGCAGTTCTGTGTCCTCTCTTCGTTTATTGTCTTATTGCAACCCCATGCCATGCTCGTCGTGTTCTTTTACCTTATTTCAATACCATGATTATTTATACTGGCCTTAGCAATAAAGATCAGGGGTCCAGTTCTGTTCAGGCGAAGGGTTACAACCCCGGTCCTTGTTTGGTTTAAGGGTTGTAACCTGGCTCCCAGAGCAGTTCTGTGTCCTCTCTTCGTTTATTGTCTCCACTATACCAATAGTATTTGAGGCGAGTTTCTATTCAGGTGAAGGGTTACAACCCCAGTCCTTGTTTGGTTTAAGGGTTGTGACCTGGCTACTTGAATGGTTTCTTCGTGCTCAGTTTACTGTTGTTATCTCTATTACTATCAGTTCTTTATTTACTATCTTTAATATTCTATTGTGATAGACTGGTTTTAGTTCCTAAGTGAAGCCTCCTTTGTGGCACTTGTTCTTTCTGGGGTCTGACCCAGCTGGTTTTGTATGGCCAGATATCAGAGCAGCACCAGAGGATCCACCTGTCTTCCAGCCAGATGGTGACCACCAGGCGTAACCCTGGCAACGAGTGGGTTTCTTTTTGTTCTCCCACTTTATTGTAAAATTATTCTTTTGAGGCGTTTAGCCGGCGAGCACGTGTTAGCTCGTATTGTACCTTTAATTACTTTCTGCCTACGGGCTGTAACATGATTGACAAATCCTAGGGTTGATCATGTATGACTGAAACTCTTGCTAGTCCTGACATTTTGTACGACTAGCTTCATGATCATCCGAATATGTAATGTATGGGACGCCTTGCTATTATATATTTGGTGCTCTGATATCTTGTATACTGTTACTACTTGCTTGGGATTGAGACAATAGGCTTGTTCATGACCATAGGAGACTGTTGGCTTGTAGTTAAACCCTCATGTATCTAGACAGCCGTGATCGTATAGCG
The DNA here is from genome assembly GCA_029216955.1 of Iris pallida. Classification (NCBI taxonomy): domain Eukaryota; kingdom Viridiplantae; phylum Streptophyta; class Magnoliopsida; order Asparagales; family Iridaceae; genus Iris; species Iris pallida. The sequence goes on along the minus strand of JANAVB010029816.1, from coordinate 7,293,310 downwards.
AGGTGGGTGGCACTTCAATATACGTAGCTGGCTATGTACGCCCCCGCTCTCCAGTATTCTGGTTCTGGGACGTGACACACTGCCTCAGCTCCGATCTCGTTTGACGATTTTTTTATTTTTTGGGCAACGATGAGGAACTCCCTTCAAGGATTGAGAGTCAACCCGATTCTAATTACTGGAATCATGTTGCGAGTGAGACCGAGAACAACTTGGGAAAAACGACGACACAATTGACCAAAGTGAATGAAAAGTCGGTTGCAGTCATGAAACAGAGCGATGAGAGTTCACCAAAAGTGCATTCACGAAGTAAATTTGAGAAAAAGCCCTTCGGTATCCGGATTAGTATTCGGAGTACTAAAGGACAACATAATCTTACGGCCTAAATAATGTACAAGGGAGTAGAGAGGAGTTGTTTCCGACTTGTAGGTGCTTGACATATAAGTGTGAGCATCCATTTTTAAAAATTAATACAATTATATATATATATATATATATATATATATATATATATATATATATATATATATATATATATATATATATATATATATATATATATATTTTAAGCAATGGGTACTTGTGACGAACTCGCCCCCACTGAGGCTCGAACTCCTGACCACTTGGGCTAGGGATTATTCTAGCAGAGAAAAAGTTAAAGCTAACTTTCTTTAGAACTAGAAGAAGATGAAGAAAATTCCAGTTTTGTGTTAACAGCTGCAAAAACTAAAGAAGGACAATAACTCCACTAAGCAATGATAGCTGTTTCTTACCAAATTTTTTTTTTTTTTTACAGTGGGTCCATGATTTTTTTTTTTCTTGAGGCCGCCAGCTTGGGACCGTAGCTGTCCCGCAACCACGCAGCCATTTCATGTCCACGAGAGGGCTGGAACTTGGGACCTCCCCCAAGTGAGCCCCCCTCCCTAACCACTTGGGCTAGGAAGCTTGGACTGGGTCCATGAATTATTGATAGAACTATGGACAGAATATCAACTATAGAACAACTACAAGAATCGTGCCGACATGAGCCGGCCTGGTGGGTCAAAGTCAAAGCCCATGTGCTGAAGAAATAAAAATATGAATTTGTACCCAGAGTTATGGACAGAATTTACATCTTGTTACAACCATATAACAAGATATAACAGAAGAGAGAGAATCTTAATGAGATACAATCTAACAAATTACATAATATTCTACCGACCAATTACAATTTAAACCAATTTTGTAGAGAGAATTTTTGAAGGAAATAATAATGCCTTGATTCATTGCTAGGGTTTGGTACAATATATATAGTGTCTACATTTGGGCTTATGGGCCATATTTACATTACAAATATAATCTAATCAATCTAATCTAATCTAATCATATCTAATCAATCTAAGATAATCTAATCAATCTAACATCCCCCCTCAAGTTGGAGCATGCAGGTCACAAATGCCCAACTTGGGAAGAAAAGAATCAAACACTTGCTTTCCAAGGGGCTTGGTGAAGATGTCAGCCAGTTGAGAAGAAGTAGGAACATGCGAGGCTATTACAGTGCCATCTCTAATAGCATCGCGAACAAAATGCAAATCCACCTCAATATGCTTACTGCGCTCATGAAATACCGGGTTCTGGGCCAGGTGCAGGGCTGACTGACTGTCACAATACACCGACATAGCAGACTCCTGGCGAACGTCCAAACACACCAATAACTCCTTCAACCATTTCAACTCACAAACAAGCGCAGCAAGAGATCGGTATTCAGCTTCAGCGGAAGATCGGAAAACAGTTGATTGCTTCTTGGTCTTCCAAGAAATAGGAGACTCCCCCAGAAACACCAACCAGCCTGTAATAGAGCGGCGAGTCAAAGGACAACTTGCCCAGTCGGAATCACACCAACCAGAAAGACGGAGATCACAATCAGCTTTCAAAAGAATACCCTGTCCTGGTGCATTTTTGAGATATCTGACAACTCTCAAAGCAGCATGCCAATGATCTTGTTGAGGCTCCTGTAAGAATTGAGACAAGATATGCACAGCATAGGCCAAGTCAGGGCAAGTAAATGAGAGATAAATCAACCTCCCGACCAGTCTCCGATAAGTCTCTGCATCCGCCATCCTTGGACTAGTCGATTCTGCCAGCTTGTGATTGGGCTCCATGGGAAAACCAGCCGGACGAGACCCCATCAAACCACATTCTGAAATGATGTCCAAAGAATACTTCCTTTGACACAAGGAAATTCTTTCCGCACTCCGAGCCACCTCTATGCCAAGAAAGTACTTCAACACACCAAGGTCCTTCATGTGAAAGCAAGAACTAAGGTACTTTTTGAAAGCATCTAAAGCACCTGTGTCATTACCAGACACAATCATATCATCCACATAGATCAAAACATGCAACTCTACCTTCCCCTTAAAAAAGAGAAAATGGAATAATCGGAATGTGATTGAATAAATCCATAGGATATCAGAGAAGTAGTAAGCTTAGCGAACCAACAACGTGGTGCCTGTTTCAATCCATATAGAGACTTACGCAGGCGACACACTTTGTTGGGTTCACTATGCGAAAAGTCTGGCGGCAACTGCATATATACTTTATGTATGGGTTCACTATGCGAAAAGTCCATTTTTTTGTGGCAACACAACTTCTTATGATTCCATTCTGACTGAACTAGGGATGAGCAAATACCGACCGATGGCAAAAAATCGACCGAATATCGATTAAAAATATTCTGAAAAATTGAACTGAATTTATGTACTGATATCGAATTGCCGAACCGACTAAAATATGGTATAATGGTAGTGGTAGCGGTTTGAGTATAATACCATACTGAAAATACCGAACCGATTATATATATATATATATATATATATATATATATATATATATATATATATATATATATATATCTTTTTTTTTTCTTACCGATTATATATATATATAGGAAGCGGATCAAAGGCCCCGCCCGCGGAGCCCCGTCGAAGCCCCGCCCCCCCCTGCACCATCGGATCGCGCGGGACCCACGTGGGGCCCGCCCCCGCCCGCGCGATCCAACGGCTAAGGGAGGGCGGGGCTTCAGCGGGGCTCCGCGGGCGGGGCTCCCGATCCGCTCCCATATATATATATATATATATATATATATATATATATATATATATATATATATATATATATATATATATATATATATATATATATATAGCGAACTCGTCTCCACTTGGACTCGAACTCCCGACCACTTGGGTCGCACGCATCTCTCTTAATCAGTAGGCTAGAGGTCATTTGCAGCATATATATATATATATTTTTTTTTTTGCAGCATATATATATATATATATATATATATATATATATATATATAATATATATATATATATATATTATATATATTTTTTTTTATATATATATATATATATATATATATATATATATATATAGAGAGAGAGAGAGAGAGAGAGAGAGAGAGAGAGCTAGCGGATGAGAGAGAGAGAGAGAGAAGAGAGGGGGGGGGAGGTGAGGTGCCACCCTATGGGTGGTGGCTATGTGTCACCCCATGCTATCATCGTGCACCGAAAAGTGTACAAGTGCATGATGATAGAATTGACTTTAATGGACTTGAAGTTATATTAAGAACGCTAAGAATTAAGTTTTTGATCTTTTGTGCTTATGTTTTTATGCTCATAGAATTTTGAAGTGAATTTTAGTTACTTAAACTTATACTAAAGATTAAACTTAGTGACTGTGTTTAATCTTTTAAGCTCATTTTTAGGTGTTTGTGACTTGCTACATATTGTTCTCATAATTTTTCATTAATTGTTTGGTTGATAGAGGCTTGGTTTTAAAATTTAATGCTTCAAAAAAGTAAAAAATATATATTATAGGTTAAGAAGTTCTAAAATATTAAGTGTGTTGATTTATCAAATGTTAATTGGTAAAATACCGATACCGAACAAAAACCGACCGAATACCGATTGAATCGAAACCGAAAAAAAACAGATTCTAAATGGTACAATATTAGTATTGATTTTTTAGATACCAATTTAAAAGTACCGAAAAATTCGACCAAATATCGACCGATTATACCGACGCTCACCCCTAGATTGAACCATGATTGAAGTGTCTGAGCTAAAAATCTAGATTTGTGGTATGAAGATTTTTCCATTTCCAAATGAGATTGTTGTCATTTTATGGTGATATTGAGTTGTGACAAAACTGAAAAAATAATTTAAAAAATCCTTAGTTTCTGATTTTGCTACCATTAATAAACCCATGTGCATCTTGTGCAATCATCAACAATAGTAAGAAAATAACGTGCACCATGAATGGTCCCCATATATCACAGTGAAATAAAGAGAAAGGTTTATATTAATAGAAGTGTTAAGAGAAAATGGTAACCTTCATTGTTTCGTCCATGGGAAAACATCACAAACATGATTTTAAATGGAAGTAATATATGTGAACTTATTAGACAAATACTTGAGCCTCCCTAAAGAGGGATGACCTCATCTCCAAAGCCATAAACCAAATGACCTATCAAAATTAAATATTAAAATATATAGTTATCCTAGAAAATGTAAAGCTCATATCTTGTCACCATGATCAATCACCTTCTTCCTCATTTTTTCGTCATTTGGTCCTGAAAATAACATCCATCATCACGAAAAAACAATAAAACATTTTGTGGAATTAGTTAACTGACTAACAAATAACAAGTTGAATTCAAGATCAGGTATACGAAACACATTATCAATTTTTAAACCAGGTAAGAGAATTGCAGTTCCAACGTGTTTGAACATATTCATTGTATTAAATTTTCTTATATTTGCAACAACAAAAAAAAGAAAGGTATAGCATACCTGACAAGAAGCTCCACTGTCAACAATCCATGATTCAGTTGAAGTAAATAAATCTTATCTACTGGAATAGCTGAGGAGAATGATATTGGTGGTCCTGGTGTGTCTGTTGTCATCGAGAGAAGCTTTACATACTGCTCATGTGTGAAGAAGGGTGTAGATTGAGAGGGATAGATGCCTTATTCATGTTCTGATACGAGGCTGTGGACAAGTTGAATGCAGCTTGTCCGATCCTTCCTTCGGCTTTAGCGGGTATATATGGATCTTGTAACAAGTGGCTATGGTATGACCATGCTTGTTACATTTTTCACAAAAAAGGTCTAGAACATTTTTGTGAGCTTCTTTCACAATAATTATCTCTATGGAAGCCAAGGTAGCTAATTCGACATGTATATCTGCATTGGAATTCATACCTTGTGGAATTTCTTCGTGTCGCATCAAGTTGTATATCATTTTCTTCGTGTCCTTGCATAAACTCCATGGATCTTGGTAGTGCCTCTCCATCTCGATGTTTCCTGCTCTACACATGCATATGCTAAGTACGAAAATGGAGCCATTTTCATCCAGAAGAGCATTAAGCTTAGTGTACTATGATGCTACACTACACTCATCCCTTTCTGTTTCAGGGATGAAATGGATTGCTTCAATTGATAGATTTTGGGATCACTAGATAATGCAAATTACAGTTTTAACTCCTCCCAGATTGTATGTGTTGAAGCAGCATATATAACACTATTATTGATATCCTCATAAACCGAATTAAGATCCAACTTCCTACAAATTCATCGCCATCGTTTCCAAGCATGAAAATTCTCACGATTGGTAGATTTGGTGATAACTCCATAAAAAAGAATCTATTTATCTTTTGTTGTTAGGGCTTTGGTTATTCCTCACACCCAGGAGGCAGAGTTATCTACTTGAGTGTGGACTGTGGATGGAAAAAAAAAAATATTGTTGTGGAATTATCAAATGAATGAATGTGGTAAGGGCCCGAAATAAGATTACCTCCGTTTGAGAGTTGCTCGGGGTCAGATTGGTCGGATCTGCCATCACGAGCTCTAATACCATAATAATGGAATCAGTGATAGAAAATGAAAATTGTGGAAAATATTTTTTGTATTACTCATTGACCGTTATTACACATACTTATAAAAGGGATACAAGAGAGAGAGATTGATTGAGATGTAATCTAATGGATTACAATTATATAACAGGAGAGATGTAATACAAGAGAGAAAGTTTTGTTGAGATACAATCTAAACAAATTACATAATATTTTACCAAACAATAAAATCTTTTCAAAGGGAACTATGTCAAGAAAACATGCAAAAGCAAATCTAGAAGCATTTCATTCCAGAAGAATTTCAATTACATATAGAAAAGTAAGATGGTGATTGTACACATAAGTAACAGTAGTAATGGCACTAGGTGTACCAACCAACTCAAAAAAGAAAAATCAATTTACTTGAGCTGGGGGAGAAAACAAATTTCTAAATGAGGTTACATCTCTTACAAAGTATAATAGAATGGACAGTTCTCCATTGGTACATACGAGGAAGTAATGAAACAGAGTTGATAGCTCCAGGAACAAAAGCACATAACATACTGGTTCAGTATCAGCAACTAATTAGTAATGTGCTCTGCAAGGACTTCACCTGGCGAGGTAAAAACTGAAGGATGAAAACCCAGAACACCAACCATTGCTTTCTTCTGCATCAGCAAGCAATGACCGCATCCATAGTTAATGCCAAATTAACCAAGTATTATATTATATATATATTATACCAAATTAACCAAGTATTATATTATATCATCAGAGATCTCAATTAGATTATACCATTCATAAGTTCTCAGTGGCATTATAAAGTATGAACTAGTGCGATAAATGAGATTAGATCATACATAAAGCTTCACAATTAAAGGTATAAAAGCAAGGGAGACTGAGTGAAAAGTCAAGGTTGATTAGCAAAGTGCATTGAAAGATGACGCGATTCCTCAAGATTTGCTTATAAGAAGAAAATTGTAAACCTTACCAGCTTCACAATTCAAAATATGACTGCAAAAGTCTCTAGTTTGACTTCAAGGAGAAAACAGGAATATTTGATAACCATGTCAGTGTTTGGTAAGGAAATAAGTTCTCTATTTCTGATGACGATAAAAATCATACTTAATTTGAGATGTAAATATGGAGTCAGTCTTTTAGTGCTACAAGTTTCTTATCTTATAGTTTCTATCAAACAAACAACATTTTAAGTTGGAAACATCGTTTCCTTAGGTTTCTAGACACCAATGAAAACCAAGTTTCCTAGTTTTAGGGCGAGAAGGTTCACAGCACAGTTGATGGCTCATGGTATAGGCTTCTTTTAATTCTGTTTAAAAGTTTAATGAAATGCACAGAAGAAAGGGAGGTGCATTATCACATTTTATCTTGCAAGTATTTTTAGTGCTATAAAAAAATTATTGCCCTCGAAAAATTATGTTGCATTTTTTACTTGGTCATGTTCGATATTATACAGTCTTATTGTTTGTATTGATATTTGTAGAAATGAATAATGGGATGATTTGATTGATGGGCTACTACTTGCTACTTATAGAGGTTCCAACTCCTCTTCATACTACATATTCCAATGTGGGACTAAAGTCCCTTATTGGTTCTCAACACTCCCCCTCAAGATGGACAATAGATATTAATCATCTCCATCTTGTTACATAGCTTTGACAGACTCAATGAACTAAGACCTTTAGTCAGACAAGTCTGCAACTTGTTCTTCTGAGCGAACATGGTCAATCTTCAGTATCCCTTGTTCTAGCTTCTCCTTGATGAAGAATCGATTCGATCTCGATGTGCTTCGTTCTGTCGTGCTGAACTGGATTGTTGGCTATACTTATTGCAGCTTGACTATCGCTCAGAAGATGTAACGGTGCTTCCTTATCCAGCTTCAACTCTGTCAGCAGTGCTTTCACCCACAGTAACTCTGACACTCCCAGAGCCATTGCTCTGTATTCTGCTTCAGCTGACGACCGTGCTACCACTGACTGTTTCTTGCTTCTCCATGAGACCAGATTTTCTCCTACAAATACACAGTACCCCGTGGTAGACCTTCTGTCGTCTATGCAACTCGTCCAGTCTGCATCGCAGTATCCCTCAACTTCTATGCGTCCATTCTTCTTGAACCATAGCCCTTTTCCCGACGTCCCTTTCAGATATCTCAAGATCGGAAACACTGCTTCCATATGACCCGTTCTTGGATCATGCATGTAGCGACTCACTACACTCATCACAAATGAGATATCAGGACGAGTGTGCCCCAGATAAATCAATCTTTCTACAAGTCTTTGATACCTTTCACGATCAATTGGCTCTCCTGCTTCTGCTCCCAACTTGCACTTCTGGTCAATTGGAGTGACTGCTGCTTTGCATCCCAGCATCCCTGTCTCCTTTAGCAAATCTAGTACGTATTTTTTTGTGAGAGAACAATTCCTTATTCGCCGTCACACACCTCGATACCCAGAAAGTACCTCATCGCTCCTAAAACCTTCACCTCAAACTCCTTCGCGAGTTTTGATTTCAGCTTAGTGATCTCGACCTCATCATCACCTGTGATTACTATATCATCCACATATGCAGCAAGTATAGTAATGTGGCCTCTTGCATGCTGAAGAAAGACTGTATGATCTGCATTTGTTTGATGGTATCCCATGCCAGTAACAGCCTTTCTGAATCTGTCGAACCAGTTCGAGGAGATTGCTTGAGCCCGTATAGCGACTTCTTTAGTTTACAAACTTTTCTACGCGACATCCCTTCGTCTGATTCTGTCGCGTAGCATCCTGGCGGGAGCTCTATGTACACTTTTTCTTGCAGGTCCCTGTGGAGAAAGACATTCTTCACATCTAATTGGTATAACTTCCACCCATAGTTTGCTGCAATGGAGACCAGAGTTCTTACCGTGCTCATTTTCGCTACTGGGACAAACGTCTCATCATAGTCGATGCCATATGATTGTGTGTATCCTTTTGCAACCAACCTCGTCTTGTACCGCTCTACTTTTCCTTCTGGCGTCTCCTTCACTGTGTACACCCATTTGCATAGCACAGTTTTCTTCCCTTTGGATAATAGAACCGGCTCCCATGTCTTATTTTTCTCTAGTGCCCCAAGTTCTTCCATCATTACAGCTTTCCACCTTGGATCTTTCTTTGCTTCCTGCCAACACTTAGGCAAAGAAGTAGAGTCCAACGATGCAATGAATGCTCGATAATTCGAAAAAATGTTAGAATAAGACAAGAAATTGGCAATGTCATGTTCATAATCATCATAACGACTAGGTGCCTTACCCGCATTGATGCGAGAAGATCTTCTTAAGAGAGCAATAGGTGGTGGAGAGATCATACCATCCAAGTCAGAGAGATCCGTATCAGAATCAGAGTGATTCAGTGCGGGGGCAACATCTTCAAGAGTTGGGGCAGGAGTAGACGAGGGACTTGGTACAGTAGGCAATGGACACGGTATAGTACTGGACTTCTGTTGTCTCTTCTGTAGACTTAGAGCTCATTTTCCCTTGTCCCCCCTGCTTAACATACGTATCTTCTTCTTCATTCTCCGTATCAAAGTCACTGCTATCTCTCCCTTTCGTCCAATTTTCTACGACCGGGCACGGGACCGATCCGACTACCACGTTTGGACTTATTATCTCCCCCTCACGTCTAACACCCTCTGTGTTAGGTGTGTCACCAAACGCTAAACCTGCATCCGAACCGTAGTATGGTTCCAGTTCTCTGAATGTAACGTCCATGCTTACAAACATCTTCCGCTCAACTGGGCTCCAACACGTGTATCCCTTCTGAGTCGCTGTGTACCCGACAAATACACACTTAACCGCTCTAGGATCCAGTTTTCAACTCCTGGCCTATATCTTGGACAAAACATACACCCAAATACTTTCGGAGGAACAATGTATGTAGTTGCACCAGTAAGCATCTCCAACGGTGTCTTCAGTCCAATACCTGAGAAGGCATTCGGTTGATGAGATAAGAGGCCGTCAATACAGCCTGCCCCCATAAGTGTTTTGGGACATTCATAGCCAGCATCATCGTCTGTGCGACCTCCAGCAGGTGTCTGTTCTTCCATTCGGCCACACCATTTTGTGCCGGTGTATAGGCACATGAGGTTTGATGTAGTATTTCATGAGTGGATAAATACTCAGCAACCGCTTATTTGTGTACTCCGTCCCATTGTCAGACCGAAAACACTTAATTTTAGCCCTATATTGTGTTATCACCCGGCGATAAAAATCCTGAAAAGCCTCAAAGACGTCGCTTTTATTCTTCATAAGGTAGACCCATGTCACGCGGGTATAACAGTCAATAAAAGTGACGAACTATCGAAATCCGTTAATACTTGTTGTTGGACAAGGACCCCATACGTCCGAATGCATCATATCAAAAACAGCGAAACTTTTATTTCCAGAGCTCACATAGGAGCTTCTGGTATGTTTGCCCAACTCACATGCATTACAAACTAACTTCTCTTTATTAGCCCTTTGATATAAGAACGGATACATTCGACTAATAACTTTAAAGGAAGAATGTCCGACACGCTGGTGGCGGAGTAACAATTCGTCTTCTACACTGCGACGTGAAGCGTCCGGTTGTGCGCTTACGACCAGAGATGCCAGTGCTATGTGCAGTCCAGTCCTGTCCAAGTACCATAGCCCGTTATGCATGTGCCAGTCCCTAGTTGTCGTCCTGTCCCCTTCTCCTGAAAAATTTTCGTAGGAATGTCAAAGGAAACAATACAGTTAAGATCAAGGATAATGGCACTAATAGAGATAAGATTGACAGGAAAAGACGGAGCATGTAAGACATTGGTGAGAGTAAGGGAAGGGGTGCATGCAACAGTGCCTTTACCCATTACAGGTCTGGATGGTACCATCAGCAGTCTAAATGCTCTCCGGCGTCGGTAGGTGAGTATAGTCCTTGAACTCACCGCGGGACCCGTGACATGGCGAGATACCCCAGAGTCCATAATTCAACCTAGCTGATGGTCAGATACAAGAGCATGCGCAGGTATACCTGTGCTGGTTTGGGCAAAGCAAGTGATGTGATTTCCGAGGCAGATGATGCCGCATGAGGGTCGAGACTGTCGTCCGATCCCTGCTTCGAGCTGCATAACCTCGCGAGAAACTCTCTCTCAAGAGGGGTTATTTCAGCCAGCTGCTTTTCTTCCCATTCTTCCGCCAGATTCGCTTTCTGTCCTTCAAAAGAGTTTCTCCTTCGACCAGCATATCCTCCTCCACCACCACGACGTACTCTACGGCCCCGTCTGCGATCACTCGACTGATTTCGTAGAGATTTTAGATAAAATCTGATGTAATGTTCGAAGTCACCACAGTTGTGACAAACACCGCCCGCAGAGGGAAGCAGATTGAAGGCGACTGTAACGCCCTAGTCCTAAAATACATATAGGACTAGGATACGATACATGCCATCAACACTTCACCAATGGGCCAAATCTTAAAGTAAGCCCATTAGCGAAATGTTTAAGCTGTAAATCATGATAACAACCCAGCAATACAATACAAGTCAAAGGTCATAGTAAATCTCATCCACACGAAAAATATGACACGATATATCAAGTCCAATAAAATAATACTAAAGAGAAAGATCTGTCCAACATGAAATAGAAATAATAACTGTGCGGGTAAGACATCCAGAAACCACAGTATAAAAAATAAATAATCAACTACATGTCCACTGAAAAAGGAAGGAAATAAAGTATCAAGTCTAAAAGAGACATGTCACAAGAGAAGTCTTCGGCCACTATCTCGTCCTCCTGCGAAGGTACATCACCTGCCTCGACTCCAGAATCGTATACCTTCGGGAAGTCCTCGTCTCTAACTAAGCCTGGAGAGATCACCAGGTCCTCAGAGGACTAGCAAGACACATAATATACATGCCTAATTTAACAGTTTAACATGCAAGAAAGGATAGGAAATAGTACAAGAAATAAAGACTGCAGAGTAGTACAAGAATAAAATATAAGGAAATGGCATACCGTCAAGGATAGTGCTATCAAGCGTGGCTATAAGTAAGTCGGGGTAACCGCAGCCTGATGGGAGCTCACAGTCCTATAGTCAGTAGCCGATGGGGAATCTCTAACTATAGTAAGGCTCGTCCGCACTCGATGGGAGCTCACGAACAAGGTGGTCAGGTATAATCACGTCTAATAACAGGTCAGGGTCAAATCAAACGATCATGATCGGGTCAAGTCAATCAAGTACCGGTAATCAGACTAAGGTCAAGTCCAAGTCAAACAGGTCAGGAGATCATGGCATGGACAAAACAACACTATCAATAGACATGAACATAATAAGAAAGTAGAACATGTAATATAGAAAAGAGATAAAATCTACGTGCACGTAAAACTAGAACAACCATGATGGAACAGGAGAAATATGGAACGAAGTAAGATATGAAAACAACAATATGGAAAAGTATGTAAGTACTGTAAAGTTTGGCAAGGTGTACTTGCCTGGTGTCGTGCTGTGAATCTGAAACGTCGCTCCCGCGTCCACGCCGCCGGAACCCGACGCTCCTAGATAATTAATTAACTAAATTAGCCCACTACTCATGAACTTAAAATATACTTAATTAGTCAAGATAATATTTTAAGATTATATTCAATTTCTCCTGGAATCCTTTAGACCCATACAATCACACATAGGCTCCACGAAACACCGAACACAGTTTTTGGGTTTCCAATTCCCAATTAGTCAGTTATGTTCGTACTTCAACCATATACTTCAAAATTATATAAAAATCATAAGAATATTATTTAAACTAATTTTTTATAGATTTATCTCAGAATTTTCAGAATTTATATATCTAAAGAATTGTACTACTAGTTGTCTATCGGGTCGACTAGTCTACTCGAAATTTGTCTAGAACTTCATTAATTATCTAAAATTATGAAAACCCTCAAAAATACAATTTAAACATAATTAAAATGTCTAGATATCAGAATATAAAATTTTGATGCAAGGGTTTCATGGTACTAATGGCTTGGAATCTTCTAGGTCAACAAGTCACCCGAAAATGACTAGTTTTGACCTATAATTTTTCTGACCAGAATTGAATTGATAAATTCGTGGAAAAATGCTTAAAAATCCTAATTTAAATATATTAACCTACATAAAATTTAGTTTTGAAAAATCCCTACAGAAACTTATAGTTCCTTCACAACGTGGTCAGTTTTGGCTCTACCGAAACATGAAAATAGCTATCATAATTCATAAAACTTTTACGGGTAAAAATACTACCCAAGAGACATCAAAACACTATTTCTACAGAACAAATACCATAATTTCTACAGATTTATGAGATGTGTTTGAGAAGAAAAAGTTAGGGTTTCTTACCAAGGTCCTTGCTTTGTGAAGGCTTATTATTGTCAAAGCTCTCTCCTTTGATGATGTCCTTGTTCGTCAATCCTTTCTTGATGAGCTTTGAGGGGTGGACAATGGTTAGGATTGGTTGGATGGAAAAGATGAAATTTTTAGGGTTAATTTGGTGGAATTTGGATAGAAGAAGGATGAAAGAAGGAGCCTTTATAGAGGAGGATGAGTTATGTGATGGAGGGGATGACGTAGTAGAGGGGAGGGGATGCTATTTTTTAAATTAATGGTAAAGAAGCTGCTCTTGGGTGATAAATAAGAGTTTTTGGTGTTAGGGTTAGGGTTTTGATAAGGGTTGATATATATATAGGCCTATGGGTTGCGTTTATATATGTAGGAGGGTGTTTTCATGCATGGCATGGCCCGCCAATGTAGGGGTCTATTTTTGGACGAAAATTACATGAAAATAATCTTTGGTTGGTCATATGTGGGGTCCACATGGATTGGTTTGGTTATTTGATGAGTTGGCTAGTTGATTTGATTGAGCATTTAAATAAAATGTTTTCTAATATGGAACTAGTTAGATTTAAATACAATCTAAATCTGAATTAAATATACAATATATATATTTATTAATATATATTAATGTCCAACATGCCTATATAGGTTTGGGTTGGACTTTGGGTCAAATATAAACTAATGCCAACTAGGATTACACTAGAATTACACGTAGACACTTTCTATAAATAGAAACTTTCCAAAATAAAAATATTTTAATATTAATAAAATATATATACAAAATATACATCAATATGAAGGTATTTGAGAGTACTACCTGTCTATTTAGATTTGGATTTGGTTCAGGTCAAGTCAGGACTAAATTGGTACAACCGGGTCTCCTAGAAATTCAATAATCTAATAATTAAATAAATAAATCATCGGTGGAGGTTAAGTCGCAACTTGGTCTGGTTTTTCTAGTTAGAACACACCTATGGCTCGGCCTTCCCTACCGTGGCTAAAATACTAGTCAAACCATACGTGTACACTATCCATGTCACAATTCTTAGTCGTCTTGTACTCCAAATCTGAACCATGGCTAAGGTCATCTATAATAATAACTATTTAATCAAAAATATTCATAAATTCCATAAAATCCTATAAATCTAATAAATAATAAATAAGAAAATAATTACAAAATTTTAGGGATATTACAGCGACAAGAGCAGACTTTTCAACAACGGCTTGCTCCCCCTGGAAGTAGCCCTTGTTGGGCATCAACTTCAACCGAGCTTCTTCCTGTGCCATGGCAGCTATAGCCCCTTCTAAGTTTGGAAGCTGGGGTTGGACTAGGAGTACATTCCTTCTCTGCTCAAACACCGGGTTGAGCTCCTTCAAAAATTTTATCATTCGCTGCCGCGAAATATACTCCAGCAACGCCTGAAAATACTTCGCAAATGCAGGTTCAATCCGTGCATCTTCCATCCCAAGAGGATCATAGTGATCCAGATCAGACCAGTACTTCTTCAACAAGGCTGCATACTCAGAGATGGTACGTTCGTCTTGGGATACCCTATCGAGTTCATCCTGCAGTTGGAAGACCCACATAGGGTTGTCCGAACCGGATTACATATCCTTCAAAGTCTGTCATATATCAGCAGCAGCCTCCCCTCCATCGCCTCAACATTATCCGACACCTGGTCGGTCAATGAGGCTGTCAACCACCCCGCCACTACGTTGTTGACAATCTCCCAAATAGCAAACTCCTTTGAGGAGGGATCGACTGGCACCTTGGTTTGGCCATTGACATAGCCTACCAAGCCACGTCCCTTCAGCGTCCGCATCGCCTGCCGCGACCATTTCAAGTAGTTGGAAGTTCCTTCCAACTTCGTCTCTAGCTTTTCCAACTTTCCCATCTTGTAAGGTGACGGATCCACATCAGTATGGATCACACGTGGGGTCGCCTCGGTCAATCGCTTGGACAGGATATCATCAACCAAGGCCTGCATCTCCTGTGTCGTCAGTTTTCCACTGATTGCATCCATGACGTCGTCAATCTGTGTGAGGTCCTGTTGTATCCCAAGTTGTCGTCTTCGTCGTTTGTCGTCTAACTTCTTTGTGTCCCGATCTCTTGTGTCTTCGTAGTCAATTGTTGAGACGGGGGGGGGGGGGGGGACAACAAGGAGCCGCCTCACAGATATTCCTCAGGTATACGAGCAACTAGAACATCATTACATCGAACAAGGGGAACAACGATGTGAGTCGTTTACTCCTTGCATGATCGATTGTTCCAGCACTCCAAGTATAAACAAGGAAAGGAGGGGAGGGGAACCGACACTCCAAGTAAAAATAAGGAAGCGGTAGGAAAGATCCGGCACACCAAGTAAAAACAAGGAGGCGGGAAGGGGGGATCTGGCACACCAAGTAAAAATAAGGAGGCGGGGGGGGGGGGGGGGGGGGGGGGGAGGGGGGGAAGGGTAGGGGGGATTCGGCAACAGCGGGGAAGGGGGGGTCGGCAGCAGCAGGGGGGGGTCGGCAGCAGCGGGGAAGGGGGGGTGGGGTCGGCAGCAGCGGGAGGGGGGGTGATCTCTCTATGGGATCAGCAACCGGAGGGGGGGGGGGGGGGGGTCGGCAGCAGGGGGGTCGGGAGCGGGAGGATTTTTTTTGTGTGTGTGTGTGTGTGGAGAGAGGGGTGGATGAGTTATGGCTCTGATACCATGTAGAAATGAATAATGGGATAATTTTATTGATAGGCTACTACTTGCTACTTATAGAGGTTCCAACTCCTCTTCATACTACATATTCCAATGTGGGACTAAAGTCCCTTATTGGTTCTCAACAAAAATATATCTCATCTGCAAATAATTTTCTAAAGAAACTAGAATGCATTTAAACAGTTGGTTACTAACTGGCATTAAATGACTAAGAAAAAGAACACCTATAGTAACAAAGTCTATACTTTTTTAAACACCTGTAATAAGTCTATACTTTTTAAAGTCCACACATATGAAACGTGATTATGAAACATACTGGCAAATGATGCTCAAGGAAAAAAAATGGTAGTCAGTCATTTCCTAGAAAATATATAGTCTTCCTGCTTTCTTTTATAAAGATCTAAAACAGGAAGGCAAATGTATTAGGAAAATAACTTTCGTAACTATCAGAAGGACAAATATCAACATAGTACCCTTTGCAGTTTAAACCAAAAACAATTCCTCCAAGGTAAGCATAGACGCGATGAACTTCAAAGTTGAAAGGCAAAAGGGCCAAGGATGCTGCTACTTGGCCCGCGGCCACGTGGCACCCCCCCCCCCCCCCCCCCCCCCCCCCCCCCGGCAGGACGTAGACGTGGGCCCCACGCGAATTTGGGGGGGGGGGGGGGGGCAAAGGGAGAGTGCCACGCAGGCGGGCGGGCTGGCCCGCCTGCGGGCAATTTAGCATTTCCGAATTTCCAACTAACATTCCTCATCCTACCTGTAAGATAATCGTCAAACTAAGAAAATACAAGGAACACCCGATTGGTCAACCAGACCTACAGCAGAAGGGAAATATTGGAATCCTTAAGTTCCCCTTTTAAAAAGACATGATAGTTGCATGTCATCATAACCCAACTCAATTATTTGTTTACCAATTGTATATACTTTAGGGATAAATGAACTTTGTATGTACACATCAACAATCTTAAGAATAACTGGTATGATATAAAATCCACACCCTCAAAGGCAGATTCTTTGTACAAACACTCATATAAATTTAACTTTAAAAGAGCTAGGAAAAAAAAAACAACTTTCATGAGACCAAATTTTAACATGGAAAAGCACAAATTTCCCTTGTGAAACTAAAAAGAACTTACAATGGTTTAAAGTATCGGCCGATACCGATCCGATACGGCCGATACCGATACGGTTTGGCATGTCCCGATCCGATACCAACCGATACCCGAGACTGACCGATACCGACATTGAGGGTCTCTTTTCCGATCAATTCGGCAAAGAAAATTAAACGAAAAAGACAAATCAGCAAGGGTTTATAGTATAATAAGGTTGTAAAAGAAGAAAACCAATCTATTATATGTAAACCAATCGGTAAGGGTGACTAATATTTCATTTAATTTCAAAACTACTAAGCAATAACACTAAAATACTTAAAATTATGCCTAAATGTATAAAATATATATTTTTAAATGTAAATAATTCATTAATTTTTCCAATACCAAAAAATCCGATACTCCGATCCGAAACCGCCAATACTACCGATATCGCCGATACCAATACTCATAGGAATAGTCTGATACCGATTCCGATACCGATGCTGTGAATCTTGTCTTCTCTTTTTTTTCAAACAAGGAGGGAATAATTGATATGGTACAAAATCCACACCCTAAAAACCAGATCCTCTGATACAAATCACCCAATAAATTCAATTTATGTGTATATTATATATATAGGTACAGCATCAGTGAATTGATGCACTGCAGTAACTGTCACCTGGATTGCTTCAGTGAATCACTTGCATCACTAGCCATTGACCATTGCCCACGGTTAGGGATTTTACTTTCCCAGATGAATATATCTGTTACATTAACCACTGCTCTCTTCTGCATCAACCAGAACAAACTCTGCATATAGATTCTTCTGTGCAATCACAAGTGTCATTATCAAAGGACCCATTATTGCTCCCTGTAGTATAAAGACAAAAAATATCCCCAGTTAAGCTCTACAAATTATGGTAACCACAGATATAATTGATGAATGCATGATCAGACTAGAACAATATTAGATGTGAAGTAAGATTACAACATAGAAAGACAGCACAGTAAAGAATTTTTTTTTTGACAGTGTTCATGAAGAAACCAAGGTTCACAATATCGGTATCGGAATCGGTATCGGACCATTCCTATAAGTATCGGGATTGGCGGTATCGGCAGTATGGATGGTTTCGGATCGGAGTATCGGATTTTTTTTGGTATCAGAAAACAAATAATTATTAATAAACTATTAACATTTTAGAATATATATTTTATATATTTGGGCACAATTTTAAGTATTTTCAATGCTATTTCTTAGTAGTTTTGAAATTGAATGAAATAATAGTCACCCTTGTCGATTGGTTTACATGCGATACATAACTTTTCTTCTTTTACATTTTGTTTACAACCTTACTATGCTTTTACATCCTTGCTGTTTGGTTTTTTCATTCAATTTTCTTTGCCGAATTGACTGGAAAAAAGACCCCCAATGCCGATCGGTCAGTATCGGGTATCGGTTGGTATCGGATCGGGACATACCAAATCGTATCGGTATCGGCCGTATCGGATTAGTATCGGCCGATACTGTGAACTATGGAAGAAACCAACACAAAATAAGATAAGGTAGACAAACTGCCAGACTACAGTGCCCAAGCAGCACCATATGCAAAAGAAAAAATCAATCTTACCAATACGGTATGTCAATATCAAGCTTTGTCAAACAGTTTATGTGTTACCAGGAAACAGAAGAGGAGGTGGGTGTGTGGGTTGGGGGGGGGGGGGGGGGGGGGGGGGGGGGTTAGGGGTGGCCACCTAGATCTAGGCGGCCGCCTAGGCAGGCTAGGCACTAGGCGCCAGGTGCTCGTCCGACTAGTGCCTAGCGCTTTTCACAACCTTGAGCATGTCATAGCAACTATCAATCAAGTAGTTGCCAGTTACCTAGGTCATGGGTGGAGTAACATGGGTTTTCATAGTAGATTGATAGGAGATGATCTTCTTGCCCAACTTTACACCTTTGAGTCATTAGATGCACAATCCACGCATCTTCATCATTGAATGGATAAAATGTTAGCTTTGTTTTGCTTCTTTTACCTTCTCCATGTGGATTCGAGATCTTTCGGTCGTTATTGGGTAAACCATTGAGCAAACTAGAAAGTCTATCTTACTGTTTGTTTAAGGTAGTATCGGAGAGTCTGTATGCATTCATTAAATGGCTAATGATCATAGAGATCGAAAGCAACTCTTATATGACCGATTTTCTAAAAAAAAAAAAAATCATACATGAGTTGCATGAAAAGTAAATGTAAAAGTGGCAGTTGGATAACAATTTTACCCCACCTATCCCTATCCAAATATCCCCTCACTGAAGGAAAGTGCTAAGTTTACTACCAAATTCTTACAAACTTCTTACAACCTCACTCACCCACCCCTTACACATGGGTCCCACCGGATCCCACCACCCCTCACACCCCCTGCTACATGGGCTCCACCCGACCCCACCATTTACTCTCCTCCTCCAATCGAAATCCGACACGTGGCGGATTGTAAGAAAGTTGTAAGCATTGGTTGTAGGCATAGCAAAGCTCCTCACTGAACCGGTTCGACCGTATACTTGAGTTACATAGAGGGAGCCGTACAATTTACAAGGTTTTTTTCTAAGGGCACCACCCTTTTTGCTAGGGGCTAGCCCAAAATTTTTCAAATTTATTACAAGTTTGCCATCCAAAAATTTTGCTAGGGGCTAGCCCAAGCACACCTATAAATACCAATTTTCATTTTCTCTCTCCTTCTTCTCTTTTCTTTTCTCCCTCAACTATTTTCTTCCCTCCTTCTCTTCTCTTAGGTCAAAGAATTAAAACCCTAATTCTTTTCTTTTCTCCCTACATTTTTGGCAAATTGTTCTCTCCCTCAACTCTAGGTCATTGACTTCTCCAAATTTTTGGTAAGTCATCGAACTATAATATGTTTCATGTTTTAAACAAGAATTTCACATATTAAAGTTGAATTATGTGTTAAATATAGAAAAATATTGAACATGGATCAACCGGGATCATCAAACGTTCCCGTCACGTCCGAAGAATACGTCCCCGCCACGTCCGAAGACAACTTTGATGCATCGGAAGCTCTCTTGGTAACTACATTTGAACTTGAGCTCGGACTTAAAATCGTGATGTGACACAGAGGACTGCCAACACTTTGGCAGTCCAGATCATAGACTAGGACTGCCAGAGTGTTGGCAGTCCTTCACAGAAGAAGGACTGCCAGGACCCTGGCAGTTGAAGGACTGCCAGGACCCTGGCAGTTGAAGGACTGCCAGGACCCTGGCAGTCCTACAATGTAGGACTGTCAGGGTCCTGGCAGTCCTTCTTCTGTGAAGGACTGCCAACACTCTGGCAGTCCTAGTCTATGATACTAGAATGCAGAGTTTTATTGCAGTCCTTCACAGAAGACGATCTTGCTATTAACACAATTTGCTATTTATGGACACCAATCTTATGCACGGGCCTAATCTATGAAACCTATTTACTTTAGGTCTGATCGGATATTAACAATACATTCTTTTCGATGTGCGCTCCTCCGACGGACCACGGAGTGTCTAATCTATGTACTATAGGTCTGATCGGGGATCACTTCGTTGTACTAAAGATGATCGCTCATTCTCCGATTCCTCCACCTTCAACAGTTTGGTACAAAAGAGCACCGGTCGAAGCCATCGCTTGGACCACACCTTTCGTTGAGCAGATCAACCATTGTAAGAGGTTGTTGAAGATTGAGGAGCCAAGAGACTTACCTGCTGACCACTACGACGTCGAAATCGACTAAGTATAGATATATTTACAGTCTAACATTTTGTATATGGAGGACCACTTTTGTATACAGTGAAATATGAAGTCCAGTAATATATATAGAGTAAATTTCGAGTTATATGTGCTTGATTTTGCGTACCTGTGTTATATGTGCCTACCTGTGTACTATATGTGCCTGCCTGTGTGATATGTGTTTACCTGTGTCTACCTGTGTTATATGTGCCGGACCAACCTGTGTTATATGTGCCTACCCAACCTGTGTCTTATCAGTATCAGGACTGCCCAACCCATGGCAGTCCTACACTGAAGTAGGACTGCCAGGGTCCTGGCAGTCCTAACCAAAACTTGCTGTTACAGCAAGTTTTGGATAGGACTGCCAGCATCCTGGCAGTCCTACTTCAGTGTAGGACTGCCATGAGTGTGGCAGTCCTGATTATGAGTCTCTGTGATAAATTTATGTGTGAATGAAATTCACACAGAAACTCATAGCTAGGACTGCCCAACCCTGTAGTGGACTAGATATGTACGACTAGCTAGTACATATCAGACTAGATATGTACGACTCACGCTGCTGGATAATCAACTCTGTAGTGGACCCCCCGGTATACGACCATCGTTTTGACTAGCCATCTGTAAAAGGATGGTGGTCAAAACGCATAATTTTATAGTCATGGTAAAGGTTTTAGAATTAGAGTATCATTAGTAGTTGGGACTCTCAAATGCAATTTGGAGCCCAAAATTTCAAAAAAAAAAAAAAGGTAAATGTACAATGGGTTGGGTTTGTATGAGAATAGTAGAAAATGATAAAGTGAGATCCGGTCCCAAAAATTGTGTGGTCAAAAATTAATGTAGGAAAAAATAATATAAAGTTTAGCATCTAGAAAGTTGGACTCCAAATTGGAACTTACTATTCTACAAAACGAATTTCTACAATCTAGAATCTAGAAATTGGGAGGCTCAACCCTTAGCACCCATGGATGGGTTGGGACCAAAATTGTAGAAATTGAGACTATGGATGAGACTTATTATTCTACAAAATGAGTTCCTACATTCTAAATCTAGAATCTAGAAAATGGGATGGGCCTTACTAATGATGCTCTTAGGGTTTGGGTTCTAGATTAGGGCTAGGGATACGGTTAGTGTTAGGATTAGGGTTCTGGACTAGGGTTAGGTTAGGGTTGGAATATGCTTAGGGTTAGGGTTGGGGTTGGGGTTAAGGTTAACTAGCTAATAGTAATAATCAAAATAACTTACTAGCAATTAAAATTTATACATAGAATAAATTCCAACGTATCTCTTCTCTTCACTCCCTCCTATGCCTCTTCTCTCACTTCTTCTTCACTCCCTCTCCTTATGCTTGTCTCAGTTCTTTTCTTCTTCACTCCTCCTTCTGCATGTTCTCCTTCATTCATCCCCTCACCATATATAAACAGGGAGTGAGTTAATATCCCCAACTCTCAACCATTACTCCTCTCTAAAACAAGCCGACCACTCCTCTCCCCTAAAATCCGACCACCCAGGCCACTACTCTCCCCTAAAACCTGACCGCACAAGCCGACCAGCCGGCGGAGCCGAACAACGCTCAATTTCCGCCGGACGGTCTGGCGGAAATTGAGCGCTGCTCGTTTGCCGCCAGACGGTCTGGCTTTGCGTATCGTCCTATCTAGTTTCCCAAAAATTCTTATCTTTTAGCAAATTCAATTATCGGTGGAGGAAATTTTCTGATATTTCTATCTAAAATCCACTCCTTTACATTGAAAACATGTGGAATTATGCTAAATTTGGGAAAAAGTCGTAAATTTTAGTTTTTTTCCATGTAGTTTTTGTACATAAATTTTGCTCCTCGGAACATGCGAGTTGTTGCTAAATTGGAGCAAAATATGTAACTTTTAGCGGAAACGTGTGGAATCAAGTATTGGAGAAACCAAGTTAGCAAAATTTCTAATTTTTCTTCTTCTGGTATTTAATGTTTTTTTGCTATAGTTTTCCTACTACGAAGGTCACTCTTTTGTATTGAAAACATGTAAATTTCTGCTGAATTGGAGCAAATATATAAATTATATTTCTATATAAAGTCTACTTGTTTACACTAAAAAACATGGGCATTGAGGCTAAATTTGAGGAAAAAATTGTAACTTTTAGCTGAAACTGTTTGGAAGCAAGTATTGGAGATACCCATTTAAGCGGAATCATTTTAAGAAAAAAACATTTATGTTTTTTTCCTACACTTTTCCTATTAAAAAGGTCTCCTTTACATTGGGAACATGTGGGTTTCTGCTAAATTTGTAACTTTTAGTTGAATCATGTTTGGAACTACTTCTAATTTTTCTTCTTCTGGTATTTAATGTTTTTTTGCTATAGTTTTCCTATTACGAAGGTCACTCTTTTATATTGAAAACATGTAAATTTCTGCTGAATTGGAGCATATATGTAAATTATATTTCTATATAAAGTCTACTTGTTTACACTAAAAAAACATGGGCATTGAGGCTAATTTTGAGGAAAAATTTGTAACTTTTAGCTGGAACTGTTTGGAAGCAAGTATTGGAGATACCCATTTAGAGGAATCATTTTAAGAAAAGAAAAACAGGAATCATTTTAAGAAAAGAAAAAAACATTTATGTTTTTTTCCTACACTTTTCCTATTAAAAAGGTCTCCTTTACATTGGGAACATGTGGGTTTCTGCTAAATTTGTAACTTTTAGTTGAATCATGTTTGGAACTAAGAATAGGAAAAGCCAGTCTGACAGTCTGCTGTTACTAGTTACCAATGCTAAGTAGCATGAAAATTCTCTATTTCCGTCGCCAACTGTTTAAAATTGTGGAGTTCAAGTATATAAACATCAGTGGGAAATGGGAATCATAATGAACCATGTAGAACCCAGTTAGCTGAAACATGTATCCTTTTGTACGCGTTTTTCCTATAATTTCCTATTATAACGGGCACTGGTTTATGTTGAGAACATGTTAGTTTATGCTGAATTGGAGCAAAAACTGTAATTTATATTTCTATATATTGTCCACTCCTTTACATTGGAAAGATGTGCAGTGATGCTAAAAATGTAATTTCTAGGGGGAACCCTTTTTTTACCAAGTATTGGAGGACCCATTTAGGTGGATTTTATTTACTTATTTTTTTTGTATTTGTGTTTTTTCCTACAATTTTCCCATTATACAGGACACTCCTTTACATTGAAAATGTGTGCATTTAGGCTGAGTTGGAGCAAAATATGTAAATTTTGGTTGAATCATGTTTGGAACTAAGAATTGGAAAAGCCCAGTTTTCTCATATGAGATTTTTCTTTTTCCCTTTTCTTGTGAACTTTTCTGATGTGAACAATGCTAAGTAGCATTGAAGTTCTCTGTTTCCATTGCCACCACGTTTGCACTTTTGGGTTTCGAGTATATAACATCAGTGGGAATCATAACATATTAGCTTAGGATGTGCAGGACAGGAGACTTCTCCCTAGTATTGCCCATGTTCATCCGTGCCGGACACTTGTGTTCTCATTTCAATATGGTCTCACGTTCAAAGATATATTGATTTTAACAGCTAGTACTTGGTAATAGTTTATAGAGCTGTCTAACCAACACTGGAAGTCCTAACTTCCTAATAAGCACTCACAAATGCTTCAGGAAACATAAGAATAGAAACTTGCAGTCAATGTTCTAGAATGTTGTCATGCTAGGTGGGTAGGCAACGTAAGTTACATTTTTATTCTTTGATTATGACTTGTCTTGTCCTACTGAATTAATCTTAGATTAATTTGTTTTCCTATCTGGAGTGAATAATATTTCACTGTAAATTATAAAACAAGGTAAATTTCATTTTTTGTCGTAAAACAGGTTTTTTTTCCTAGTTGTAATGTAACTGAATCTTCATTTTTACATAGAATAATCTATGATCATGTTGCTGCCTGCTGTGTGTTACTCAAATGTTCTATTAGTACAAGTAGATTATTGATTTTACATATAATTATCACTTCAAATATCATGGTCACCTGCCCTTTTGATTCTGTATGTTTTTTCATTGGTCTTTTGCCAAGATTCATAGAAGCATGTGTTGATTCAGGCAGTTCTTGTATCCGTCCAATGAGGATTTATATAAACTGGTGAGGTTCCTGGTGGAGAGGCTCGCTGAAACATCTGAAGGCAGACAAGGTGCCCATATCGAGAAATTCGAACCTAATTCTGATAATAATGAATATACTTGTGATAACCAACCAAATAAAAAGGATGATGGAGTTGGAGAGGATCGTAGTGACAAGGCCAGACCATTTTCAGCGATGTCTCAAGTTGGAACAAAGGAAGAACCGTCATTTTCCTCACATAATCTTGCTGAGTCTGTTGACTCTGGTTAGTTTCTTGATCTGGTAAGATTATGATGCAGTCCAGTAACTAGCTTCTGCTTAATCTCTCTCCTTTGGATATGCAGGATCCCATGGCAAAGAAAACTCTTGTAGCAAAGAAACTGAGGAGATCCATTCAGAAGAACTAAGGAACACTAAAGAAGTAAGCTTCAATGGACAAAACAAGTTCCTCCCTGAATCTGAACAGAAATTGGCTTCTTTACAAATTCGATCGTCCATGGTAACCATATTAAGAAACTAGTCTTTTTGTTAGTATTTTTTTTATGATTTATTCGTAAATCATGGTAAGATTGAATACTTTTAGCAGCTTTTATCACATAATCTATGGATCACTAGATGAAGTGTTGCTAGGCTTTTTTGGGGTATAATCTGGTAAATCATCTTATGGAAGTTTGACTCCGTGAAATTTATATTTTTAATGTTTAGTTCTTGATTTCTCGTTTGATGTTAAACTGCTTTAATAATTAATACTAAGACTTGAACAAGCATCTAACATATCATGGTTACTAGTTGCAACGATGAATTTTGCGCAATACTTCTAGTAAAGGACTTCATAGATCTATTCTGGTTTGGCTAAGATGGCCGCTGTGCATATTTGCGATTTAGTAGCAGTAATCAATTATGTTCAGTTATAACGATTATGCTCGCTTTTTTAACATATCACTCACAGTTGCACAAAAGCCTGTTTATCCTCTGGCATGTCTGGTTCAATAATTTTTTTTGCAGCATTTTCTGGATGTTTCTGAACTTGTTTGCATCTTTAATGAGTAATGATTTCTTCTCCTAGGGCGAAGTTTCCTTCCAGCCATCCAATCGTCAGTTGCACTCTCTCTTGCCTTCATCTTGTAGCATAGCACAATGCATGGTTGGGGTCGGCAGACTGGTGGAGGGAGGGTAGTTGCACTCCTGATAGGAGTAAAGGATCCCATTTATTTTTAATCTATATAAGACATAAACAATGATTTAACTGTCTTGTTGAATTTGTTGGGAGTTATTTAAATTAAAGTTGTGTTTTATTATGCACGGTTGCATACTCATTATGTGACTTATGAAAGAGTTTTCTTGATGAAGTTGCCTCATCTTTTGGTTACTTATAGGAAAAAGATGAAGTTGACAACTTACAAGATCAAGAAAAGATGTTAATGGAGCGAAACCATGCCAAGAGGATGGAAGTTCAGAAACTACTTTGACTATCCAAAATGTTAATATTCATTAGCATATACTCATTTTCATGAACGGCCGATAAATTCCGAACATAGAATATACATTATTAGTATGTTTTTAAAACATGTACAAATGCTATATTTTTCAGTTACCGAAAAACTTTTTGCAGTACAATATATTGTAACATTAAGTTCTGATTCAATTACTTATTTTCATTATATATATATTTTACTTCCATAAGGTTTTGTCATGCTAGTTGTACTACTATAATTGGAGTAAGTTAACTATTTTGCATCTCATGGACCACTAGCCATTAGCTTTGGGCAACACCTCTCTTCGTTACTAGTCCAGTGTTTAATAATGAGTATTCGAGTCCTTAATACTAGGTTATCATCTTCCTTAAATATATAAGCTATAACCACATTTTACCAGCATAAAGTACATTATTAATAATGTGTAAAAGAGGAATTATGTCTGGGTTATTATCTGTTGCAGGACTGCTCTCAAACAAACATTGGAAGAAAGAAAGCAAACTCTTGGGCAGTCAACACATTCTTTAGAACCTGGAGTGCAGGAAAAGCTAGACCAATTGAAAGAAATTGAGCGAGAAAAAGTAAGTTCATTGTTAAATTTGCTATGTGGATTGATGTAGGATTATGCAATGCCTGACTCCACTAAGCTAAAATGAGGAAATGCATAGTTCCTTTCAGAGCTATGCTCTCTAGACAAAGCCAATCCTAAAAATATTGTGCGCCACAGTTTACGAGTAGAGTTCAGAATCAGAAGTTGCATGATCCAGCAGTTTAAGTAATACTGTAAAGTGATTTCAGCTGAACATATCTCAGTTATTGGTTTATAGCAACAATAGATTACAGACAAAAGTAAATTAAATGGTATCTAAGTTCTAGATATAAATTTCTGGTAAATTTTGGAACATAGAACATGGGAAACTCTTCCTTGTAAATTTGGTTGTGTTGCTTGGCGCAGCGAAAGTTTAGTGTTTGCATCGTGGAGATGAGGATTTGAGTACAGCCTCTGTTGGTGCTTTCGTTACATGGAGAGAGCTTGCTCTCAACATGCCTTGTAAATTTTAGTCTCACATCGGAAATGCACCATGAGTTATCTCAACATATATACTTGGGTGTGTTGTTGAGAGATGCACATGGGGTGGTGACCCTAAGGAGGGAACCATGTGGGTGATTTTACTAGGAGGTAAGAATAAAGCTCCAAGGATTGAGCATTAATGCTTTTGTCATTCTCTAGGATTAATTCCATTTGGAGCTAAGCCCCAAAGGGGCTTAGCGACTCGGACTCGGGCTCATGGGCTCATGTGGCGTTTTGTTGGCGCACTTAGCACGTCAGCAGTCATGCGGTCTTTATGCGGCCATGCGGTCTTATGCGGCTCATGCGGCACATGCGGTCCATGCGGCTCATGCGGCCATTAGGCTCATGCGGCACATGCGGCCCATGCGGTCCATGCGGCTCATGCGGCCATTAGGCTCATGCGGCCAGGCTGCTGCTGCTGCCGCATGGAGGGATCCGCTGACTGTGCAGATTACAAATCAGTTATGGAAAGGCTGAATCAATGCAATTAAATCAGATCCTATCTTTGTGGGATTTGAATTTATTCAGATCCTATCTTTGTGGGATTTGAATTAATTTCGTGGGATTTGAATTAAATCTCGTTGCTATCTTTTGGAATTTGATTCAATCTTTCCATAACTGAAGAGGCGGTTAGGGTTTCCACCCTCTCTCTATAAATACTCTCTTCTGGCCTCCTTTGTGACTACTACGAAAAATAGAAGTCAGAAAAGGAGAAAGAGAGAGAGAGTTGCTGCCGCCATTGCAAGTCCATCCGAGGAGTCAGAACAGAGGTGACTTCGAGCGTTCCACAAGTTCTTCAACTTGCTGGTTCCTAGAAGCAGATCGTGTTGGGCGAATCTTGCTTTAAGCAATGGTGTTTTGACACCCCAGCATTGTTCTTCTTCTCATCTCTCTCTAGTGTTATTGTAACTCGTTCTGTCCCAATTGCAACACGTTTGCAAGGAAGAACGAGAGATCTTCTCTTCTCCCTCCTTCAGATTATAATTTGGTTTTTCGATATTTTGAACCGTCGTAGATCTTGAGTTTGATCACTGCAAAGTTTTATGGGACATCTCAGATCTCGATTGCATCTGTTTTTCATCTTTGATCAAGCCCCGGGAATAACAATCTCAAAGCAAGATCCGTACAGATGGAAAACATTAATGCTTCGCTCCTCCAATCGGACTTCTGCAAGTTGGAAAAGTTCGATGGAGAGCACTATCAAGTTTGGAAGAGAAAGGTATACCTAACTCTTCAACTGAAAGATGTTGATCATGTTCTGTTGGAGGAAGAACCCTCTGTTCCAGATGAAGAACAGTTTGGCAACTCTAGAGGGGGGTGAATAGAGTATATATATAGAAAAATGACCAATTAAAAATAACTCTTTCACCAATAAAAAATAATCAGAGTAAAGTGCGGAAAATTAAAGGAGATTAAAAGAGCATACGCAAACACAGCAATTTTAACCTGGTTTCCCTCGTGGAGGACTAGTCCAGGCCTGAGAACTCTAGCTCAGGATTCAAATCCACTATTTGTGAAATAGTAGTTTACAACCGTGCCTTTACTTCAGAAGAGCACGTCAACTTCTAACAGAGGATCGCAGTGGCGATTTGCTTGGAATTGTCCAAGCGACTTCTTCGACTCTTGTACAAGAATCCTAACTGAGAGATGCTGAGCACTCGAGACTTAGGAGGCTTGTGGCTAGTAGATGGGAAGGGTATGGCTTATTTCAGCTATAAGAGAGAAGAGAGAAGATTGGATGGTTTAGAATGAGAAAATTCATGCCCTATTTATAGTGTTTTTATAGGCAGAATTCGGCCAGAATTCGGGTAGGAAAATTCAAATATTTGGCCGTTGGACAACTAGCAACCAGCTAACCCTAAAATTAGGATTCCTGATTTCTAGGGGACAGAGTTCGGCCCGAACTCTGTGTGGAGGCAGAGTTCGGCCCGAACTCTGTCTCCAGAGCACAGAGTGGTTCAAAGGGGATTTTTGGGCAGTGTTTGGTTCAGTGGAGCTTGGGATTTTGGGTAGGCTGTAGACTAAGTGTCAAGAACTCAGCATGACTCAGAGTACACAAGTCTAGACTCAATGAAAATATAAAATACAGACTCGAAAACACACTGAGAACCGGAGACTGAGCTGTCGTCTGTCTTGAACGGAATGCAGACGTCGTGTGTCGTATTGAATTAATACAGACATTATTTAGTCAATGTAGTCAATATTTGGTTGACTGTGACTTTGTGTCAACAATCTCCCCCATATTGATAATTGACAAAATAATATATGTATATTTCAATATTCATACCTGGACACAGTTGATTGTAGCACAACTCCCCCATAATCGATGCTGAGCTAGAAAGAAGAGCTCCCCCGTGATCAGTGAACGGTGCCGAGCTAGAAGTAATAGCTCTCCCCCGTAAAAAATGCATAGAACCTGTGGCCTGATAGATAATATCTCCCAAAAGCAAAAACAAGCACAGATATACGAAACAGATATACGAAACAGATATACGAAAATATACATAGTTCTCCCCCTTTTGGCAGTTAGCAATATAGACTGCATATGAATGATAGAACATAGAAACTGCAGTATAGACAATTATGAGTGATGCAACCACACCAAGCAGAGAAGAAACAGTGTATGACTAAACAAAATGAGTCACTAGCATAAAGTAAAACTATGATAAAATGTCATCCACAAAACCAAGTGTCAAACACACAACCAGAGTTTTGAGTACATAAAACCAAGGACATAAAACCATAAGAAACTAAATAACTGAAATCAAAAAGCATCAACTAAGATCATCAGCAGTAGCAGCAGCAGATCGAGCCAATCTCCATCACGGAGCACGAGAAGGTCCTGGAGGGTCTGAAGGACCAGGGAAGGAGCGACGGGGGTCCAGAAAAGCAGCATCCGGATCCATGTAACGCATGACCCATGGATCATCAATGCGATGGCCCGCGCGCTCAGGATCCCGCTCCATGGGAATGTGCAGATGATGGAGTACCGTATATCATGCAGGGAGTTGTCGAGGGCACTCATCTGTAGAGTAGTACGATAATCCAGCTGGGTCCAGCGCTCGTCCTCAAGGTCAAAACGCTCCCGGAGCATAGTCTGAATAGACTCAAGAGTGGCAGGTGGAAGTGGTGCATCCTGACCGAGTGGAGGGGCGTCAGGCTCCTCATCAGCAGACTGCTCAGAAGTCGCAGGAGAGGCGACGACTGCCTGAGAACGTCGTGCCTTGGACAGGAAAGCAGGAGCAGGCAAGAACTGACAGTCATGAATAGGAATAATGAACGCACGAAAAACCATAGGAAGATATAAAGGATAAACCAATGCTCGTGGTTTCTTCCTACAATTTATCATCCAGTCCATCATTGTCCTAGAAGGATTAAAGGGGATACGATAATGAAGGTGATACAAAGCAGAGATCTCAAAGTAGGTAACTTCATTAGTGGAGCCAGCTTTTGGCAAGATAGTGTTAAAAATGATTCGATGAAGTTCATAGAAATATGGGTTGAGGTGCTTGGCCATAAGTTTGCGAGGACTTATGTTAGGAGCACATAATTCCTCCTTGAAACCTTCAAGAGAAGTATCGCCAACAAATTGAAGTTGACGAGCTTCCACAAGTTTATCCCAAGCATCGAGATTAAAAAGATCAAGAAAATCCCCCAACTCAGAATCATTGAAAGCAATGTCAATACCGGCAACCCGGGAATAGATGTGGGTTGCATCGAAAGTTAAATTGCAATAAAACATTTGAATTGCGCTACGGTAAATGACAAAGTTTGAGGCAACTAACGCATCCAAACATAGATCACGAAACAATGATTCATATTGAGAAAAGATTGTAAAATTTATCGGATGTCCCCCGAACACCGGACGAGTCCGAAAGTCGCTAAACCATGCATTAGACGCGTCTAGCGACACAAATAATCGCTCGTCATATGTATTCGGATCATGGGGACGAGGCGGGTTGAACAACGGATGAATGGGTTGTTGTTCAACTACTTGCTCAATTGGAGGAGGAGGATTCGAAGAGGAAGCTCCCTCAGTTCGAGTCCTTTTCCCACGATTGGGCAAGCGAGGAGCCATTTGCAAAAAAATAGAGAACTTGAAATGGAGAGAAAGAAGGGGATATACCTGAAATCAACAACAAACAGTGGAAGAGAATGATGAGAAACCCCTTTCCCTTGATTTTGAGAAGTAATAGAGCCTTCTAGATCAAAAACTAGGGTTAGGGTTTGAAGGAAAGAGTTTGGAGAGGTGAGGAAGGAGGTAATAGTGAAGGAGAGAGATGAAAACCCGAAATATAAGAGAGGGTTTTCGTTGGTCGGAAGAAATTCTGACCGTATGATCTAAACTGATCCAACGGTTGAGGCTGATCCCGACGCTGGACCAATAGGGACCGAACTCGGCCCGAACTCTGTTAGGGGCAGAGTTCGGCCCGAGTTCTGGATTAGTGGTCCAGAACAGAAAACAGGCTGAAAAGATGAAAAATTGGTTAAGTGTTGAAGAAAAATAGAGAGGATTCAAAAGTTTGAAGAATTCAATGAAGTACATAGAGAGGTACACAGAAGTCAGAATGAACTCTTAGAAAAATAAATTAGGCAATATTAAATCGAAACAACCCATATAATAAACAAGGAAATATATTGAAATTCAATATTTCGAATTTGCCATAGGTTAGCTGCAGGGGCCGGATCCCAGCTAGCGGTAGTCCTGAGGACTAGTGCACCGTGTCGCTTAGGCTTTTACGCCTTGTTGTCAGAAGGACCCTTTCGGCTTGTACCCATACCAAATTCGTTGTAAAAGAATCAAAATATACTCGATATTTACGCAGGTGAGTCTCAACTTATAACTGCTTCATCCAAAATTCCGAGTTCACGACAAAGGAAATTGAAGCGCTCTTCGGATAATGGCTTAGTAAAGAAATCTGCTAGCTGATGATCAGTGTCAATAAACTCTAAGTTAATCGTGCCATTTTGCTGATGATCACGCAAAAAGTGGTGTCTGATCTCAATGTGTTTAGTGCGTGAGTGACAGACAGGGTTCTTAGTCAAATTAATGGCACTAGTATTGTCACAGAATATAGGAATATGCATGAAAGATAACTTATAGTCTTCAAGGGTTTGCTTCATCCACAGAATTTGTGCACAACAACGCCCAGCTGCTATGTATTCAGCTTCTGTTGTGGATAGTGCGACAGAGTTCTGCTTCTTGCTAAACCAGGAGACTAAAGCCTTTCCTAATAAATGACACGTGTCGCTCGTACTTTTACGGTCGACCTTGCATCCAGCGAAGTCAGCATCAGAGTAACCAATAAGGTCAAATAATGTGGACTTGGGATACCATAGGCCCACTGTAACCGTACCCTTAAGGTATCGAAAGATACGCTTAACCGCGGTCATGTGTGTTTCCTTAGGATTAGCTTGATATCTAGCACATAGGCAAACACTGAACATGATATCGGGACGACTAGCAGTTAAATAAAGTAAGTTGCCTATCATACCTCGATACTTACGTTGATCAACAGGTTTGCCGCTCTCATCTGGTTCGAGTTTGGTTGAAGTAGCCATTGGAGTGCTGATTGGTTTGACGTTGTCAAGATCGAACTTCTTCAGCATGTCCTTGGTATACTTCGATTGACAGATGAAAGTTCCATTAGCCATTTGTTTCACTTGCAGACCAAGAAAGTAGTTGAGCTCTCCCATCATGCTCATCTCAAATTCCGTCTGCATACACTTGGCAAATTCTTGACAGAGGGTTTCATCAGTAGACCCAAAAATGATATCATCAACATAGATTTGAATCAACAGAATAGTGTCTTTAAAAGATTTTATAAACAGTGTAGTGTCAATTTTCCCTTTTGAAAAACCTTTCTCAAGTAAGAAGCTACTTAGCCTTTCATACCAAGCTCTGGGGGCTTGTTTGAGGCCATAAAGCGCTTTCTTTAGCTTGAACACGTGGTCGAAAAATTTGTGATTTTCAAAGCCAGGAGGTTGTTTTACATAAACTTCCTCCTTAATAAAACCATTCAAGAAAGCACTTTTCACATCCATTTGAAATAATTTAAAGTTTTGAAAATTAGCAAAAGCACAAAGCATCCGAATGGATTCTAGTCTGTCTCATCGTAGTCGATACCTTCCTCTTGGTTGTATCCTTGAGCTACTAGACGAGCTTTGTTACGTGTGACTGAACCATCTTCATTTACTTTGTTTCTAAAAACCCATTTAGTACCAATTATCGAGTGATTAACCGGTTTAGGAACGAGTTCCCATACTTGGCTTCTCTCGAATTGGTTGAGTTCTTCTTGCATAGCAGAAATCCAAAATTCATCATTAAAGGCTTCAGAAATGTTTTTAGGCTCTACTTGTGAAATGAAGGCAGTGCTAGCAACGGAGTCTCTTAGTGATGATCTAGTAGTTACTCCACGTGAAACTTCTCCTATTACTAAATTTTCTGGATGAGAAGGTTTGAAAGAGAATTTCTTAGGCAAACCCTCCAAAGAATCAGTTTCGGTTGAAGTATTCATTGGAGTAGAAGTTGATGGCTCAACGTCATCATCAAGAGTACTTACTACACTGTTATCTTCATCAAAAGTCACATTTGTTGACTCTTCCACAATAAGTGAGCGTTTATTAAAAACTCTATATCCCTTACTCTTGGCGGCATAACCAAGAAAGATACCATCGTCAGCTTTGGCATCAAATTTGCCTAAGTTGTCTTTGGTGTTAAGGATAAAGCATCTACAACCAAAAACTTTAAAATAAGAAACATTGGGGGTTCTCCCAAACCAAAGCTCATAGGATGTTTTCTTCGTAATGGGATGAATCAGCACCCTATTTAAAATGTGGCATGCTGTACTGACAGCTTCTGCCCAAAAGTATTTCGGAAGTGAAAATTTATTCAACATGACTCTGGCCATATCGCCGAGAGTTCTATTCTTCCGCTCCACAACACCATTTTGTTGAGGAGTTCTAGGACAAGAAAATTCATGATCAAAACCATTTGCATAACAAAAATTTTCAAAATCATAATTTACGAATTCGCCTCCATGATCACTTCGGATTCGAGTAATCATGTAGCCTTTTTCATTTTGAACCTTCTTTACAAAAACTTTGAAAACAGAAATAGCATCGCTCTTATTAGCGAGAAAGAAAACCCAAGTAAATCTCGAAAAATCATCAACAATAACAAATGCATAAAGTTTGCCACCGAGGCTAGCTATTCTACTAGGACCAAATAAATCCATATGAAGTAGTTGCAAGGGTCTAGTAGTACTTACAGAGTTGATGGAATGAAATGAGGATTTAGTTGCCTTGTTTAGTTCACATTCGGCACATACCGTGTCCTTTTTGAATGTGATATCAGGCAATCCTCTCACTAGCTTCTTGGTAGACAGCCTGGATATAGCATCCATGTTGGCATGACCAAGACGCTGGTGCCAAAGTAGTCGTTCGTCTTTGTGGGCATATAGACATCTACCTGCATTGTTAGTATTTATAGAAAGATAGAAAATATATATGTTGTCCTCTCTTTTTCCTTCAAAAGCAATGTCTCCTGTTGACCTATCATAGATGTAGCAACTGTTTTGTCCAAAGTTAATATCATATCCATGATCAGCAAGATGACTAATGCTGAGCAGGTTATGCTTTAACTCGGTCACTAGGCAGACATCCTTTATTACAGGAGAAGGAGGATGACCAATGATACCATTACCTATTATGTGCCCTTTGAGATTGTTACCGAAGGATACATATCCTTCTCTCTTCATCGATAGTGATGCAAAAAGATTTGCGTCTCCCGTCATATGTCGCGAGCATCCACTATCGAGAATCCACTTACTTTCAGTTGAAGAGGAAAGGTCCACCTACATCAAAAGTAGATGTGACCTTTGGTACCCGAGTTCTTGAGGGTCCTGAAAAGTTAGTCTTTGGAAACCAAGTATATATCTTTTTATCTACAAGTCTTCTAAATTTGCACTGTGGAGAGATGTGTCCATGTAATCCACAGTAAGTACAGATAGCATTCTTATTTATACTAGGAGCATGAGAATAATATCTATAAGCAACAGGATGAGGATGGTCATGATGTGAAGAGTTAGCATGGTGATGATGATTATGCATAGAATGAGTGGCATGGTGATGATGTCTATGAGGCATATCATGATGGTATTGTCTATAATGTGTGACATGCTGATATTGTCTATATGGCATGGCATGATGATTTTGTCTATATGGCATATGATGATCTTGTCTATATGGCATTGCATGATGATCTTGTCTATATGGCATGGCATGATGATTCCTATGTGTGGAGTGATGTTGATTGTGTCTTTGTGCATGATGATTGTGTACTGAGTGAGAATTATTCTTCCGTGCACGTGGTTTGTGAAAGTTTGTGTATATAAATGCATGGTTATGTGTTGCATGAGAATGACGTGGTTGACTAGCATGAGTGGTGTTGTGCCCATGAGATTGGGTTCGAGGTTGAACAACCTGTTTACCCAATTTGGTTTCTAATCTTTTAGAAACAGCTTGCAGTTCATCAACCTTAATATTTAAGCCATATATCTTAGTCATGGAAATCTTGTGTCTACTCTTTTCTTCAGCAAGCAACGTGTTGAGTGTAGTGATTTCTTGAGTTTGTTGCTCAATACGTGCTTCAGCATCATGTAAGCTTAATTTAAGCTTGGATACTTCATCAGGGTCATTAGTGGGTGTCGTGTTTCTAACATTACCAAGAAGTAAGGAAATTCTTTGTATCTCATCTTCAAGACTTTTGATTTTGTCCTTGGCATGTTTGTATTTACCGATGACCTTTTTGTGATCATCGAGTAAATCAGTGAAAGCATCGCCAAGTTCATCAAAAGAGAAGTCATCAAGAGTTTCGTTAGCTACCTTGTTGGAAGTTGCCATTAGGCACACATTTGCTGTATCTTGAGGAGAGCCTTTTTCTTCCTCGGAGTCACTCGCTTCACTTTCATGCCAAATTCCTGTGTTGGCATATTTCTTTGATGAGTTCTTTTTGTATGGCTTCTCATAGCGGTTGCTCTTCTTCAAGAATGGGCAGTCTTTTCGGACATGTCCAGTCTTCTTGCAACCGTAACAGGTTGGCTCTTCTTCATCATCTTCTTGTGAATCCTTCTTCCTTCGATTGAAGCGAAGGAATTTTCTGAAGTTGCGAACCATGAGAGCTTGGTCTTCATCATCCGAGTTATCGTCTTCGGTCTCATCGTGATCAGCCCTTCGTCGATGAGCTTTGAGTGCGATCTCCCTGGTCTTCGGAGCAGGCTCTTCGAAGTCCTTGAGGTCAAGCTCATGAGTCATGAGCTTACCCATCAAGGTCTCCATTGACATTGATGTGAGATCGTTTCCTTCTATGATGGCCGTCACCTTAGGGTTCCAAATCTTTGGCAACCCTCTGAGTAACTTACGAATCTTCTCGTGGTTTGAGTACTGCTTACCAAGCGAGGATAGAGGATTGATGATGTCGAGGAATCTTGTAATCATTTGAGTGATCGTCTCATTTGGCTTCATCTTGAAGGCTTC
Organism: Iris pallida; assembly: GCA_029216955.1. Taxonomy (NCBI): domain Eukaryota; kingdom Viridiplantae; phylum Streptophyta; class Magnoliopsida; order Asparagales; family Iridaceae; genus Iris; species Iris pallida. The sequence goes on along the minus strand of JANAVB010029816.1, from coordinate 7,256,365 downwards.
GTATTCTTGAGTGAGACGGCTTATTTTAGATTCCTTGACTTGTGTGGTTCCCTCATGCGTCACTTCTAGAAGTCTCCATACTTCATGAGCAGTGGTGCATGTGGAGACCCTGTTGAATTCATTCCTGTCTATAGCACAGAATAAAGCATTAATAGCCCTAGCATCTAGACTTGCCTGTTTCTTCTCCTCGACAGAATATTTGTCGTGTGGTTTCTCAATGAGGTCACCATCGACAACTATCCTGACGGGCTTTTTGTAACCGTCAGTGACGACAGTCCACAGGTCAAAGTCTAGAGACTTAAGATAGAAGCTCATCCTTGTTTTCCAATATGTATAGTTAGTTCCATCAAATAGGGGAGGCCTATGAGTGAACTGACCTTCACCATGATTGGAAATCAAGGATTGTGTGGTTGCCATGGATCAGCTCTTAGGATGTTAGTCCTTAAAAAGAGAACAGAGCTCTGATACCAATTGAAGAACAGTTTGGCAACTCTAGAGGGGGGTGAATAGAGTATATATATAGAAAAATGACCAATTAAAAATAACTCTTTCACCAATAAAAAAATAATCAGAGTAAAGTGCGGAAAATAAAAGGAGATTAAAAGAGCATACGCAAACACAGCAATTTTAACCTGGTTTTCCTCGTGGAGGACTAGTCCAGGCCTGAGAACTCTAGCTCAGGATTCAAATCCACTATTTGTGAAATAGTAGTTTACAACCGTGCCTTTACTTCAGAAGAGCACGTTAACTTCTAACAGAGGATCGCAGTGGCGATTTTCTTGGAATTGTCCAAGCGACTTCTTCGACTCTTGCACAAGAATCCTAACTGAGAGATGCTGAGCACTCGAGACTTAGGAGGCTTGTGGCTAGTAGATGGGAAGGGTATGGCTTATTTCAGCTATAAGAGAGAAGAGAAGAGAAGATTGGATGGTTTAGAATGAGAAAATTCATGCCCTATTTATAGTGTTTTTATAGGCAGAATTCGGCCAGAATTCGGGTAGGAAAATTCAAATATTTGGCCGTTGGACAACTAGCAACCAGCTAACCCTAAAATTAGGGTTCCTGATTTCTAGGGGACAGAGTTCGGCCCGAACTCTGTGTGGAGGCAGAGTTCGGCCCGAACTCTGTCTCCAGAGCACAGAGTGGTTCAAAGGGGATTTTTGGGCAGTGTTTGGTTCAGTGGAGCTTGGGATTTTGGGTAGGCTGTAGACTAAGTGTCAAGAACTCAGCATGACTCAGAGTACACAAGTCTAGACTCAATGAAAATATAAAATACAGACTCGAAAATACACTGAGAACCGGAGACTGAGCTGTCGTCTGTCTTGAACGGAATGCAGACGTCGTGTGTCGTATTGAATTAATACAGACATTATTTAGTCAATGTAGTCAATATTTGGTTGACTGTGACTTTGTGTCAACACCAGACACTGGATCTACTGCCGCCATCAACGCGGCTACCAAACTCCAGGCCAAGTGGAGAAGGAAAAATAGCATCTGCAGGCTTATCATCCTGAATGCTATGGAGGACTCCCTGGCAGAATCCTACTCGAAGAAGGAACTTGCCAGAGACATATGGGAGTCTGTGAAAAATCTGTATGAAGAAGACAAGAACAGGAGCAAAATGTTTGTGGTTGAAAAATATCACAAATTGCTCTTTGAGGACGAAAAGTCCATGCTGCCACAGGTGAAGGAATTTCTGAAGCTGCGTCAGAAACTGGAAGACGAAGAGATGCCCCTTCCCGACAAGTTTGTTGTCGGAGGGATCGTCTCAAAACTTCCTGCTGGATGGAGTAGCTTCTATGCAAGGATGCACAGAAAGAAACTAGACATTAGCCTGGGAGATCTACTGCAAGAGATCCATGTTGAGGACGAGATGCGTTCCCAACAGAAGGTGGACACTCTGTCCAAACAGTTGGCTAAAGCCAATCTTGTGCAGACGAGAGATCCCAAGGGGAAGCAGGCGGCTTCTCATCCCAAGAAGAAGGACTTCACTAATCTAAAAGTGAAGGGTCCTTCTTTCAAGCAACAGAAGACTAAGTCCCACGTGACTTGTTACAATTGTGCAAGAAAGGCCACTACAAGAGTGAATGCAGATCTAAGCCTAAACAATCAGAGAAAGGTGAGCCTAATAAGGTTTCATTGGTTTCTAACTTTGTTGCTATGATCGCACAGGTCACAAATGTGGGGGTTGACTCTGACTGGTGGATAGACACTGGTGCGACTTGCCATGTCTGTTCTGGCAAGGAATGGTTCGTCACGTACCAGCCAATATCTGAGAAGGTTGTCATGGCGAACCAGGCCCAAGCTGAAGTTCTGGGGATCGGGACCGTGGAACTGAAACTCACTTCTGGGAACACTCTGACGCTTCAAGGTGTGAAGCATGTTCCGGCGATTGCCAAGAACCTGATCTCTGGAAGCCTGCTCTGCAACGCAGGCTTGAGGATGGACATCAATGCTGGTCAGATGGTGATGTCCAAGAAAGGAACATACTTCGGAAAGGCTTATCAAACCGAAGGAATGTTTAAAATTCAGCTTGTTAACCAGTTTGAAGACATTAATGCAGTTGCATTTTCTGATTATTCTCTTGAGTTGTGGCATAATAGACTAGGACATGTTCATTGTAAAAGAATTAACAAAATGTCTAGTCTAGGACTTATCTCCAAATGTGGGGGTAAGGTGGAGAAGTGTGAGGTGTGTGCTCAGACGAAGATCACAAGGAAACCCTTTCATCGAGTCAATCGAAGCACAGATCTTCTGGAGTTGGTACACTCCGATATCTGTGACTTCAAACATTTCTCCACGAAGACCGGGATGAAGTATTTCATAACCTTCATCGACGACTTCTCAAAATACGCGTTCGTCTACTTGCTCAAGTCTAAAGACGAAGCTTTCGAGAAGTTCAGAGAGTTCAGGGCCGAAGCTGAACGGCAGACTGGACAACAACTCAAGAGGTTAAAGAGTGATCGAGGTGGGGAGTACAGGTCTCATGAATTCGCATCATTCTGCAAAGAACATGGAATTATATGCGAGACTACTGCTCCATATTCTCCTCAATCCAACGGAGTAGCAGAGAGGAAGAACCGGACATTAACAGAAATGATGAATTCTATGCTGCTTACTGCAGGCCTTCCAAAATGCTACTGGGGAGAAGCTGCATTGACGGCCACTTTTATTCTAAATAGAGTGCCGTATGCAACTTCGGACGTAACTCCTCATGAACTCTGGTTCAAAGTCAGACCAAACTTGAATGTCATTCGAGTGTGGGGGTGTCTGGCGTATGTGAAACTCCCAGATCTGAAGATTCAGAAGCTAGGGACAAGGACTACGAAGGCGATCTTCTTGGGGTATGTCGAGAAGAGTGATGCTCGGAGATTTCTTGATATTGAGTCAAATCATATCATCGAATCTCGCGATGCTGAATACTTTGAAGACAAGTTTGCAAAAGACAAAAACATTGTTCTTTCGGACATTCCGAAAAATGATGTAGGTGCAAATGAGACTGAAATCTCATATGAGCCAGTAGTCCAAGAAGAAGCTGTTGTTGAGGAAACAACTCTTGTACCAGAACTCGCAGAGCCGTCAGCTAAGCGATCGAGGAGACCGAAAGATTTCGGAGATGACTTTGTCACCTATCATGTGGAAGCAGATCCGCTTACCTATGATGAGGCGATGAAGACCAGAGATGCTATCTTCTGGAATGAGGCAGTGAATGACGAGTTTGACTCTATCACCTCCAATAACACATGGGTGTTGGTAGATCTACCTGAAGGAGAAAAGCCCATCGGATGTAAATGGATCTTCAAGAAGAAGATGAAGGCAGATGGAACTATTGACAAGTTCAAGGCCAGGCTGGTAGCCAAGGGATTTTCTCAGAAACAGGGGATAGACTACTTTGACACGTACGCTCCAGTAGCCCGGATGACCACCATCAGGATGTTAATCGCTCTAGCAGCTATACATAAGTTGGTGATACATCAGATGGATGTAAAGACCGCATTCCTGAATGGGGAGCTGACCGAAGAGATTTACATGCAACAGCCAGATGGATTTGTCGTCAAAGGTCTTGAAGACAAAGTCTGCAAGTTGGTAAAATCATTGTATGGTTTGAAGCAAGCTCCCAAGATGTGGCATGAGAAGTTTGACAAAGTTATTAGGTCAAACGGCTACAGAGTCAGCAAAACGGACAAATATGTTTACACTAAGTTCGCTGATGGAAGAGGAGTCATCGTTTGTCTATACGTGGACGACATGCTAATCCTAGGTACGGATATAGGCTGTGTCACAGAGACAAAGAAGTTCCTCTCAACCAAGTTCAGTATGAAGGACTTGGGGGATGCAGATGTCATCTTGGGCATAAAGATCATCAGGACAGACACTGGAGTAGCGCTGTCACAATCTCACTACATTGAGAAGATGATCACGCTATGGGTATAAGGATCTTCCAGGGATCGATACGCCATACAGGTGTGATCAGAAGCTGAAGCCAAATTCAAGGGAAAGCGTCAGGCAGCTGGAGTACTCTAGCGTTATCGGAAGTTTGATGTACGCAACCACTGCCACAAGGCCTGACATAGCTTTCGTCGTGGGAATGCTGAGTCGGTTCACAAGCAACCCAGGGGTTGAGTACTGGAAAGCTGTGAAGCGGGTGATGAGATATCTCAAGAAAACTCAGACATGCACTGCACTACAACGGGTATCCGACAGTAGTGGAAGGCTTCAGTGATGCTAGCTGGTGTTCAGAGGTGGAAAGCGAGAGATCCACAGGTGGATATGTCTTTTCCTTGGGTGGAGCTGCTATATCGTGGAAGTCGAAGAAGCAGACTATACTCTCTCGTTCCTCCATGGAATCTGAATTCTATGCACTTGAAACTGCAGCAGATGAAGCAGAATGGTTTCGGAAGCTCATGTATGATCTTCCAGTGGTTGGGGCTCAGATACCGGCGATACCGATATACTGTGACAACCAGGCGACTGCGGCGGTGGCATCAAATGACCTCTTCAACGGGAAGAAGAGGACTGTGCGGTTGAAGCATAGGGCAGTACACGATTTTATCAAAAGAGGTGTAATTGCAGTGGTTGATGTTCGGAGTCAGGAGAACCTGGCAGATCCGTTCACAAAGGGCCTCAAGCGCCAGTTGGTCGATGACACAGCTTGTAAAATGGGCTTGAAGGCATTCTGATAGTGTGTCTTTGTAATCCTACCATAAAGTTTTATGCTATTAGTTCAAAGAGAAATCTACTAGGCATCTAACTTTTGGTTCAAAGGAGGATCACTGACTGGAAACTATCAGGTAGCAGTGGGTACTTGTTCTCTGGAACATGGAAGGGATACGGACCCATAACCACTGTTGTCTACTATGTATTTTTTCTGCGAAAAAAATTGATCCTGTGGAAGGTTGGCTTAAACGCCTTAATGAGTTCTCAGGCAGAGTGAATGCCTGGTGTGCTTTACAGGAAGCACGGTAGAGCAGCACTACAAGGAGTGAAACTCCATGCTACAGTGGGGTGACTCAACCATGAGGTTCCCAGGTAGGGGTAATGCCTCGGCTTTGCAAGCCAAGTCACAGCGGCGTAGCACCGCAAATAGGCAGGTAGCCTAATGCTGTATGACGTAATTAAAGAGTTGTAGACAGCACTACAAAGGGGAAGGATGGCCCCATGTTACAGTGGTACGACACCACGATGAGGTACCCAGGTAGGGGTAAAGCCTCGGCATTGCAAGCCATGTCGTTGCGGCGTAACACCGCAAGGAAGCCTAAGACTTCATGCTGGGTAGTTTGGCACTACAAAGAGGCTTGTGACCTCATGCTACAGTAGTATGACACTACGATGAGGTTCCCAGATAGGGGTAATGCCTCGGCTTCAGGCCATGTCATAGCGGCGTAGCACCGCAAGGAAGCGCAAGGCTTCATGCCATATCTCTTTAATAAAGAACTCACCTATAGTGTATGGAAAGAGATATCAGGCCGTCTCTTGAGGGTAAACTTGTAGACGCCCAAAATTATACACTGAAACCAGGCTGGCACAGGGCCTTTAATGTGCAGCCAGAAGCACACGTAACTACACTTTGTGAGTGGAAAGAATTACAATTGTGGTGCAGAATTCAAGGCGTAGTCCATTCTTGTATCACATTGTTATTTAACCCATGCGGGAAGATTCAAGTCGTCAGCGACATCTATCCTAATACAAAATGGACAGTTACTGTGGGGAACGCTCAACCCTGGACACATATATATGTTGTGATATGTGGGGGATTGTTGGTGCTTTCGTTACATGGAGAGAGCTTGCTCTCAACATGCCTTGTAAATTTTAGTCCCACATCGGAAATGCACCATGAGTTATCTCAACATATATACTTGGGTTTGTTGTTGAGAGATGCACATGGGGTGGTGACCCTAAGGAGGGAACCATGTGGGTGATTTTACTAGGAGGTAAGAATAAAGCTCCAAGGATTGAGCATTAATGCTTTTGTCATTCTCTAGGATTAATTCCATTTGGAGCTAAGCCCCAAAGGGGCTTAGCGACTCGGACTCGGACTCGGGCTCATGGGCTCATGTGGCATTATGTTGGCGCACTTTGCACTTAGCACGTCAGCAGTCATGCGGTCTTTATGCGGTCATGCGGTCTTATGCGGCATGCGGCTCATATGCGGCCTCATGCGGCTCATGCGGCTCATGCGGCCAATGCGGCACATGCGGCACATGAGGCCATGCGGCTCATGCGGCACATGCGGCTCATGCGGCACATGCGGTCCATGCGGCTCATGCGGTCCATGCGACTCATGCGGCCCATGCGGTCCATGCGGCTCATGCGGCACATGCGGTCCATGCGGCTCATGTGGCCATTAGGCTCATGCGTCCAGGCTGCTGCTGCTGCCGCATGGAGGGATCCGCTGACTGTGCAGATTACAAATCAGTTATGGAAAGGCTGAATCAATGCAATTAAATCAGATCCTATCTTTGTGGGATTTGAATTTATTCAGATCCTATCTTTGTGGGATTTGAATTAATTTCGTGGGATTTGAATTAAATCTCGTTGCTATCTTTTGGGATTTGATTCAATCTTTCCATAACTGAAGAGGCGGTTAGGGTTTCCACCCTCTCTCTATAAATACTCTCTTCTGGCCTCCTTTGTGACTACTACGAAAAATAGAAGTCAGAAAAGGAGAAAGAGAGAGAGAGAGTTGCTGCCGCCATTGCAAGTCCATCCGAGGAGTCAGAACAGAGGTGACTTCGAGCGTTCCACAAGTTCTTCAACTTGCTGGTTCCTGGAAGCAGATCGTGTTGGGCGAATCTTGCTTTGAGCAACGGTGTTTTGACACCCCAGCATTGTTCTTCTTCTCATCTCTCTCTAGTGTTATTGTAACTCGTTCTGTCCCAATTGCAACACGTTTGCAAGGAAGAACGAGAGATCTTCTCTTCTCCCTCCTTCAGATTGTAATTTGGTTTTTTGATATTTTGAACCATCGTAGATCTTGAGTTTGATCACTGCAAAGTTTTATGGGACATCTCAGATCTCGATTGCATCTGTTTTTCATCTTTGATCAAGCCCCGGGAATAACAGCCTCTCCATAAATTGGGGGTAAACTGCATACATCTTGGTCTTCAGATCTCCAATTGGGACTGTGTCTTGTGCTATGTTTGCTCGATTACTCGTCCGCATGACTGTATCCTTATCTATACTAACAAATCTGACACGACACTTCCTCAGTACTTATGTCGGACATGGCTCACCCATGTCTAGCTCCGAAAGAGACCCAGAACATGGCTGAAAGTGAAAGTGATTTTGCATGGTCGTGCTCATGCCAACAGTATTTAAAATATGAGAAAGTAACGTTTCTTTCAATCATTCCTACAACTTTTTGGAACCTAGTTACTGTCCAAGTCATGCATAAATATAGCTATGATTAAGACCGAATGTATAAAATATGTCCTATATAGATATGTTTTAATGTGTATATATAGCCTTATCCACTCTGTATCCTGAAATTGTCTAAAAATGCTGTGTTATGAATCTATGTTTATGCAACCTAGGCCTTGTGGCCATGGGACTCCCTTTTTTCATATTAAACTCTACCCGAATACAAAATGTTAATCTGTCTCATAGATTATCTTGTGATGAATGCACTATTGAGCATCTTAGACCATCTCCAATGGGGGTTTCTATCTTCCCTATTTCTATGGAAGAAATTCATTTTAGAAAAAACTTCTCCCAATGGTGATTTCTATCACCATTTCTATCCTAGGTGGCAATGATGTAGGATGGAAACTTTCTAGGAGGGTTTCTATATGTAGAAACTCTCATTGAAATTCTCCTATCTCTCATGACAATTATTATTGGGCCCCACACCATTAAATTGTTCCTTTTACTATGTGACACATAGGATAGAAATGGAGAACCATTGGAGAGCATTTTTTGTATGTGTACAACTTCTATGTAGAAACTCTTCCAACTAGGATTGAAATCTCCTTAAAGTACAATGCCAAGTAGGATAAGAATTCAATTTTAGAAATCACCATTGGAGATGGTCTTAATGTATTAATATTAACCTTTTTGCATGGACATCTTGGTTTATCAATAATTTAATTGGAAACATACAACTGTTTGTGACATTAAATTGTAAAGGCAGTCGCTAAGGCTGGCTTTGGGATTGCTTATAGGAGTCTGCTTATACCTTTTTTCCCTTGGAAAGTGGTCCAAGGCTGTTTGGTAATCAAAAACACTTTTGAAAAGTCGGTTCATTCTAGGGCAGCTTTTGACAACAGCCTCTCAAAAGCTACTTCTGCTGTCAGTTTTTCAAAAGCAGCAGCAATCCCAAACCAATCCTAAGAAAATATGTAAAGGTTTCAACAAATAAACTTGCTGTCACCTGTCATTCTTTTACACTCTTCTCTTAATTAAATTCCCCAGCATACTTATCTCTCTACTGCTCCTTATCATCATCCACCTTTTCTGGTAAACTTCTTTTCTTTCCTCTTTTTGTAGTTTAAATTCTTCTTTTGGACAAACTGACTTTACCTACAGATTCTAGGACTAAGAGAACTGCACTCATGAAGTGTATTTATTGTGTGTGATGGTTCTACAACAACCACATCGAAGCCTTTATCCCAAACTTTTGTGGCCAGTCTTTGAACCCCTTTCTACCATTCTGCTTTATTAAGGGCCCTATTCTTCCAAGTTTCTGCAATGCACATTTTTTTTATGTGCATGTTTGTAGGGTTGGTAGTGTGCTGGCAGGTGTTTGCTGAAGGTGGATTCTTATATATACAGTTAGTAGAATCTGGTAAAAAATGTTACAGAATTAATTTGGGATGTAAATGAAATTCTTGATTTTGTTTTTTCTGATTTAACAACTTTCTGAACAACTAGCAAATGTTGTTTCCAATTGTTAGTGTCATTTTATGTTATTATTGTTGATTGTATTTTGTTCCCAGAGCGGTGGAGCATGCCAAACTTCTCGAGGAGCTTGAGAGGCTGCCAAAATTACTGTTGAGAATCAATAAGGGACTTTTAGTCCCACATCGGAATATGTAGTGTGTAGAGGAGCTAGACTCCCTATATATAGTGAAGTAGTCCATCAATAAAATCATCCAACTATTATTTTCTACATGGTATCAGAGCCATAACTCTCTCTCTCTGTCTCCACAAAAAAAAAATTCTCTCTAGCCGACCACCCCTCCCCCCCACTAGCCGACCCCCCCCCCCCCTCCAGGCCCCTCCCCCCCGCCGCCCGACCACAGCAGCACCCGCCGCCCACAGCAGCACCCCCTAGCCGCTCCTACCTGGCCGATCCCCCCCCCCCGCCGCCCGACCACAGCAGCACCCCCCAGCGGACCAGAACCCCCCCCTCCCGCCGCCCGACGACAGTAGCCCCCCCCCTCCCGACCCCCCCCCCCCCGACCAGGAACTCCCCCCCCCCGACCCCCCCCCGACCAGGAACTCCCCCCCCGACCCCGACCCCCCCCCGACCCCATCAAACCCTAACCCTTTTTTTTTGCCATGGAAACCCTAACCCTAGACCTAGCAGCCCCATCAAACCCTAACCCTAGCTTTTAGCCAAAAAAAAGGCGTATTTCGAATAGAGGCGGCTGTCAAATCTTTATTTGCACCAACTCTGTTCCGTGCTTACGCCGTTTGGAACTAACAAATGCTTTATTTGTTATTCCTTCTTCACATCGGGATCTTTGCAGAGACTGATCATGTCTTCTCTGGTGTCCTGACGTGTTCACTTTACATGCGCGCGTCGGTGCTGGCCGAGTTAGTAGCGCATTAGTAAAGTCTCTGGCGTTGAAGAAGACGACGTCGACGACGAGGACGACGAAGACGACGAAGACGACGACGTTGGGTCAGTTGTAGACTCCGACGACGAAGAAGAAGACGACGAATTGAGTTCACGGTTGACGACGCCATGGATTCGATCAGTGGCAAACTGACGGCCGATGAGATGAAGGCCTTGGTTGATGATATCTTATCCAAGAGATTAACCGAGGTAACCCCACGTGTGATCCATACTGATGTGGATCCGTCGCCTTACAAAATGGGGAAGCTGGAGAAACTGGAGACGAAGTTGGAAGGAACTTCCAACTACTTGAAGTGGTCGCGGCAGGCGATGCGGACACTGAAGGGACGTGGCTTGGTTGGCTATGTCAATGGCCAAGCCAAGGTGCCAGCCGATCACTCCACCAAGGAGTTTGCTGTATGGGAGATTGTCAACAACGTCGTGGCTGGGTGGTTGACTGCCTCTTTAACCGACCAGGTGTCGGACAATGTCGAGGCTATGGAGGCTGCTGCTGATATATGGCAGACTCTCAAAGATATGTACTCCGGCTCCGGCAACCCTATGTGAGTCTTTCAACTGCAAGATGAACTCGATAGGGTGGCCCAAGACGATCGTACCATCTCTGAGTACGCGGCCCTGTTGAAAAAATATTGGTCTGATCTGGATCATTATGATCCTCTTGGGATGGAAGTTGCACAAGTCGAACCAGCCTTCGCAAAGTACTTTCAGACGTTCCTGACTTATATTTTCCGGCAGCGTATGATGAAATTCCTGAAGGGACTAACCCTGTATTTGAGCAGCGACGGAATATCCTCCTTTCCCAACCCACGCTCCCGACCTTGGAAGAAGCCATAGCTGTCATGACACAGGAAGAAGCTCGACTGAAGTTGATGTCCAACAAGGACTCCTCCCAGGGGGAGCCAGCCGCGGTTGAAAAGTCTGCCCTTGCCGCCTTCAATCAACCTCCCTCTATGGGTGGTGTTTGTCACAATTGTGGTGACTTCGGACATTAGATCCGATTTTGTCCAAAACCCTTGCGCAGTCAGTCTACTGATCGAGGACGGGGTCGTGGAGGCCGACGTGGTGGTAGAGGGGGATATGCTGGTCGACGGGGCGGCCACAAAGCAAATCTGGCGGAAGAAGGGGGAGAGCATCACCTGGCTGAAATAACCCCGCTTGAGCGGGAGTTCCTTGAGAAGTTGCGTGGCACGAAGCTGGGTTCGGCCGACAGTCCTGGGGCATCTTCACCCTCGGGAGATCACTTCACTTGCTTTGCCCAAACTAGCACCGATGATTCTGCACGTGCTCTTGCATCTATCCATCAGCCAGAATGGATTATGGACTCTGGGGCATCTCGCCATGTCACGGGGTCCCGTGGTGCGTTTCGGGAATATACTCCCCTACCATTGCCGGAGAGTATTCAGACCGCTGATGGTACATCTAACCCTGTAATGGGTAAAGGCACTGTCGCATGCACCCCTTCCATGACTCTAACCAATGTCCTTCATGCTCCATCTTTTCCTGTCAATCTTCTATCCATTAGTGCCATTATACTTGATCTTAACTGTACTGTTTCCTTTGACATTCCTCAGGTGACTTTTCAGGAGAAAGGGACAGGACGACGACTTGGGACTGGCACATGGCATAAGGGGCTGTGGTATTTAGACAGGACTGGACTGGACAAAGCATTGGCATCCTTGGTAGCAGACGCATCACCAGAAGCTTCCTGTCGCAGTGTTGAAGCCGACTTGCTACTCCACCACCAGCGTGTCGGGCATTCCTCCTTTCCGGTTATTGGTCGAATGTATCCATCCTTATATCAAAGGGCTAATAAAGAGAAGTTATTTTGTAATGCTTGTGCTTTGGGAAAACATACCAGAAGCTCGTATGTGAGCACAGGGAATAGGAGTTCAGCTGCTTTTGACATGATACATTCAGACGTATGGGGCCCTTGTCCTACAACCGGGATTAACGGCTTTTGATGGTTCGTCACCTTTATTGATTGTTATACCCGTGTGACATGGGTCTACCTTCTGAAGAATAAAAGTGACGTCCTTGAGGCCTTTCAGGACTTTCATCGACGAGTGGAAACACAATATGGCGCTAAAATTAAGTGTTTCCGATCCGACAATGGGACGGAGTATACGAATAAGCGGGTTGCTGAGTATTTTTCAACTCATGGAATACTTCATCAAACTTCATGTGCTTATACTCCGGCTCAAAATGGTGTAGCGGAACGAAAAAACAGACACTTGCTGGAAGTTGCACGGACGATGATGCTAGCTATGAATGTCCCCAAGCACTTATGGGGACAGGCTATATTGACGGCCTCTTATCTCATCAACAGAATGCCATCTCAGGTATTGGACTGGAAGACACCATTGGAGATGCTTACTGGAGCTAATACATACACTGTTCCACCAAAAGTTTTTGGATGTGTATGCTTTGTCCAGGATAATCGGCCAGGCATTGGCAAACTGGATCCTCGAGCAGTTAAATGTGTCTTTGTCGGTTACACGGCGACTCAGAAGGGTTATGCCTGTTGGAGTCCGGTCGAGCGGAAGATGTTTGTCAGCATGGACGTTACTTTCAGAGAACTCGAACCATACTATGGTTCGGATGAAGGTTCCGCATTTGGTGGCACACCTAACACAGATGGTGTTCGATGTGAGGGGGAGATAATACGCCCAAATGTGGTCGTCGGATCGGTTCCGTGTCCGGTTGTAGAAAACTGGACGAAAGAGGGAGAGCACAGTGACTCAGATACAGAAAATGAAGAAGAAGATCCATCTGTTACGCAGGGGGAGCAGCAGACAAGGGAAAAGGAGCTCCAAGTTTACAAAAGAAGACAACAGAAGTCCAGTACTGTGCCTATGCCATGCCATGTGCCTACTGTACCAAGTCCCTTGTCTACTCCTGCTCCAACTCCTGAAGATGTTGCCCCTGCACTGAATCACTCGGATTCTGATGCGGATCTCTCTGACTCGGATGGTACGATCTCTCCACAACCTATTGCTCCCTTAAGGAGATCTTCTCGCATCAATGCGGGTAAGGCTCCTGCTCGTTTTGATGATTACGAACATGACATTGCCAACTTCTTGTCTTATTCTAACATTTCTTCGAATTATCGAGCCTTTATTGCATCGTTAGACTCTACTTCGTTGCCCAAGTGTTGGCAGGAAGCAAAGAAAGATCCAAGGTAGAAAGCTGCAATGATGGAAGAACTTGGAGCACTGGAGAAAAATAAGACATGGGAGCTGGTTCCATTACCCAAAGGGAAGAAAGCTGTGGGATGCAAATGGGTGTACACAGTGAAAGAGACGCCAGAAGAAAAAGTAGAGCGGTACAAGGCGAGGTTGGTTGCAAAAGGATTCACACAGTCATATGGAATAGACTATGATGAGACTTTTGCCCCAGTAGCAAAAATGAGCACCGTAAGAACTCTGGTCTCCATTGCAGCGAACTATGGGTGGAAGCTGTACCAGTTGGATGTGAAGAATGCCTTTCTTCATGGGGACCTGCAAGAAGAAGTATACATGGAGCTCCCGCCTGGGTGTTATGCTACGGAATCAAACGGAGGGACGTCGCAAGGAAAGGTATGTAAACTGAAGAAGTCACTATACGGGCTCAAGTAATCCCCTCGAGCCTGGTTTGACAGATTCAGAAAGGCTGTTACAGGCATGGGATATCGTCAAACAAATGCAGATCATACGGTCTTCCTTCAGCATGCAAGAGGCCACATCACTATACTTGCTGTATATGTGGATGATATAGTGATCACAGGTGATGATGAAGTCGAGATCACTAAACTGAAGTCAAAACTCGCGAAGGAGTTTGAAGTGAAAGATTTAAGAGCGATGAGGTACTTTCTAGGTATCGAGGTGTGTGAAGGCGAACAAGGAATTGTTCTCTCACAGAGAAAATACACACTAGATCTGCTGAAGGAGACAGGGATGCTGGGATACAAAGCAGCGGTCACTCCAATTGACCAGAAGTGCAAGTTGGGAGCAGAAGCAGGAGAGCCCGTTGATCGTGAAAGATATCAACGACTTGTAGGGAGATTGATTTATCTGGGACACACTCGCCCTGATATCTCATTTACGGTGAGTGTAGTGAGTCGCTACATGCATGATCCAAGAAAGGGTCATATGGAAGCAGTATTTCAGATCTTGAGGTATCTGAAAGGAACGCCGGAAAAGGGGCTATGTTTCAAGAAGAATGGACGCATAGAAGTTGAGGGATACTGTGATGCAGACTGGGCGAGCTGCATAGACGACAGAAGATCTACCACGGGATACTGTATTTTTGTAGGAGGAAATCTGGTCTCATGGAGAAGCAAGAAACAGTCTGTGGTAGCACGGTCGACAGCTGAAGCAGAATACAGAGCAATGGCTCTGGGAGTGTCAGAGTTGCTATGGGTGAAAGCATTGCTGACAGAGTTGAAGTTGGATAAGGGAGCACCATTGCGTCTTCTGAGCGATAGTCAAGCTGCAATAAGTATAGCTAACAATACAGTTCAGCACGACAGAACGAAGCACATCGAGATTGATCGATTCTTCATCAAGGAGAAGCTGGAACAAGGGATATTGAAGATTGACCATGTCCGCTCAGAAGAACAAGTTGCAGACTGTCTGACTAAGGGTCTTAGTTCATTAAGTCTGTCGAAGCTATGTAACAAGATGGGGATGATCAATATCTATCGCCCATCTTGAGGGGGAGTGTTGAGAATCAATAAGGGACTTTTAGTCCCACATCGGAATATGTAGTGTGTAGAGGAGCTAGACTCCCTATATATAGTGAAGTAGTCCATCAATAAAATCATCCAACTATTATTTTCTACAATTACCTACAAGAAAATCTTACATTTATTAGCGAATAACTGAGATTACAAAAAGTAGCAGGAAATAATATGCTGACATTGATGGAATCTTAAAAGAGACTCGGGAACTTCAGTTAAAAAGTAATACCATACAAGAACGCCTCGCTAGAACTTATGCGGTTGTTGATGAAACTATTTTCAGGTATTAACTCATGAGCCTTTCTTGTCTGCAGTACTTCATATTTCTATCTAGTGTAACCATGACATAGTCAGTGTCGACATACCTACATATTTCTATCTAGTGTACCACAATATATACTTTTGAAGTGGTATCGATGTGCATCAAAATTAACGAAAGGTGCTTCAAAAGAGCAATTTATGAAGTTTTGGTGACAAAATTGAGTAGTAGAAAGTTAGGGTGCCAAAAATGTTGAGTGCTATAGTTTGGGTGTCATTGGGGTAATTTAGCCAATATATTGTTAGATTGTTATAGAAATATGGAATGTTACTGATGTTGCAATGAAATGGAATTGTGAGAAAGATGTTTGGGACTATTGAGTCGGCAATTGTGGTAATTCCTACATTGGAAAGTATGGAATTACGAGCAATGGCTCGAATAATGTGAAAATACAAATGAGAATGTGTTGGGAGGGAGGTCATCATTTCGATGAACAATTCAAGATGGTGTGTTCACCAGTGACCTTCATATAGACATGATGCATCACTAATAATGTGTTTTGCAGGAAAGTATTATAATTCTTATTTTTGTAGGAAATGACAACCGACTGTGGATAAGAATTTACCGTTTGGTGATACTTATATTATGTTTTACATTCATGTCTTATAATTGTTAATTGACCCTAGAAAATATAGAATGATAATTAATAATAGGCTTAATTGCAATTTGATACCCTCAACTATACCAGTTTTTCAACTTGATATACTAAACTTTCTTACTCTATAACTTGATACCATCAACTATTTAATATTTTCAATATGATACCCGAACTATTAAAAAGGACAGAACTATCCCTCCTTTTCTATCCCAACCCTCCCCCTCTGTCCACCCTCGTCCTCTCCGCCCCCTCCAACCCCCCCCCCATTCTCCCCTCTCTCTGTCTCTCTGCGTGTGGCAGCAACGACGAAGGGGGTGCCGAGGTGGTGTAGTCAGCGGAGGGAGGGGGTGTAATGCCTGTGGTTCGTATTACGTATTTCTGGAATACGTGTACGTATTTATTCTTATATTGCATGATTTCTTGTTTAGTTTTCTTCATGGCTTGTCTTGGTTTATTCTTGGCCCGGGTTGGCTTGGTTCGGTTGGGATTATTTTGGTTCATCATGAACCATGGATAAACCCCCTACCTACCACCACCTTTGATATTTATTGCCATTTCTTCTTTCTCTCTCTTCATTACTCATCTTCTTCTTCCCCATTACTTCCTTACCAACCAAAGAGAGGGAGAGAGAGGTCTAGGCAAGTGCAACTTACTTCTACAAGAGAGCTCATTTTTATTGTTCTATTAGCTTCTCCTCATGTTTTTAAGACACATTAGAACTTGTCATTTTTTATTTTGAGGCTTTAATTTTTGTAGATCTAGAAATTAGTTATTTTCGGATTTTGGTGGTTTTGATCTATCAAACTTCCTTGTTTTCAAGTTTTGATGGTTCCATGTTGTAGAGAATTTTATTCTACCCAATTTTGACCTTTGAAAAGTTGGATTTGGACTTATTTTGACCAAGTTATAGACTTTTGAAGCTTTGGGTTCAACCATGGAGTTCCTGCTGATTTGGAGAAGACAGTGAGCAGTGCACGAGCTTTTTAGCTTGTGCCACTGAGCTGCGCGCGTTCTTTAGCGCAGCGCAGTCGACCCCATACGCTGTCTTTTGGGAGCGTATGTCTTGCATACGCTCGCTTGCTTGACAAGGAGTCGTATGGAGTACATACGCTGCCTTTTAGAGGCGTATGACTCGCATATGCTCGCTTGCTTGACGAGGAGTCGTATTGAGTACATACGCTGCCTTTTGGAAGCGTATGACTTGCGTACGCTGACTTGAGCGTAGCCTGACCTGAGCGTAGCCTGACCTGAGCGTAGCTTGACCTAAGCGTAGCCTGATTACCCTGGATCTTCTATAGCCTTGTATATTGATATTTTATTAGATATTTAACGTCCATTTTATATCCTTACGCCTTTTGTCATGAACTCGATAATCACGAATTTATGTAATATGTTTAGAAAGGATAACTGAGCCTGACACGATAGTGACCCGTAGTGGTGCACTCCTGACATGAGTAACCTGACATGACCTGATAGTGGCCCGTCGTGGCGCACTCCTGACTAGTACACTTGACCTGATAACCTGACATGTTATATCTTGATAAGCTGTTGCGACGGCTACTTGACATGACATGACCTGTATAATATCCTGGATACCGTGGGCGATTGTGCTTGTATAAATAAATCAGTCCTGTCTTGCATCATGTCTAGGACAGGGACTCCTGAGTACCACGGTCAGGAGTACCTACTAAAATGGACTAAGGCTAATAACTAGATTAATACATTAGTCATGACGAGATTTCCCAGCTACAGGCAATCCCGTTACCTGGGCACGCCTTGGGATCTGTAGCCTGCCGTCGAGTAGGGCACATTTCCAGCACACTGTCATGTGTTGCACCCTTCAAGCTACCTAAGGGTACATTCGTTTCCTGGACGGTGTACCCACCTGAATTCAACTCTAATCTTTTAACCTGGATGGTCTGCAGGACTTGTGGCTGTGGAATAATCTCACTACATCTTGTTAGTAATTAGGATTGTGACAACCCTAGTTAGTTAAAGTATCAAGCCGTAATTCTTGCTTGGCCGTGTAGTGATTGGATGGAGTCTAACCAGTCTAGTCTTGCCCCGATCCTGTTCCAGATTATTGAATGACCAGAATGCTTGTATTTATTTTATCGATAAATGGTGAGAATTCCAAGTTCTGTTCAGACGAAGAGTTACAACCCCGGTCCTTGTTTGGTTTACGGGTTGTAACCTGGTTATCTGAATAGTTCCATGGTTATCTCGTCGTATATCATCCTGGTGTATTTTCTTTATTTCCAGTTCTTACTTTTATTTATATCTTGTGCTGATTGCTGGTTTTAGTTCTTAAGTGAAGCCTCCTTTGTGGCACTTGCTCTTTCTGGGGTCTGACCCAGCTGGTTTTTTATGGCCAGATTTCGGAGCAGCTCCAGAGGATCTACCGACCTTCCAGCCAGATGGTGAACACTAGACGGAACCCTGGCAACGAGTGGGTTTTATTTTGCTCTCCCACTCTATTGTAAAAGTATTCTTTTGAGGCATTTAGCCGACGAGCACCTGTTTAGCTCGATTGCACTTACTTATTGTCTGCCTACGGGCTGTAACATGATTAACAGATCCTAGGGTTGATCATGTATGACTAAACTCTTGCTAGTCCTGACATTTTGTAACGACTAGCTTCATGATCAACTGAATATGTAATGTTTGGGATGCCTTACTATTGTATATTTAATGATCATACATCTTGTGACTTTTACTTACTTGCTTGTGATTGAGACACTAGGCTTGTTCATGACCTTAAGAGACTGTTGGCTTGTAGATAAACCCTCGTGTATCTAGACAGCCGTGACCGTATAGCGAGATGGATTCCATTTCATATACGTAGCTGGCTATGTCTGCCCCCGCTCTCCAGTATTCTGGTTCCCCGCTCTCCAGTATTCTGGTTCTGTAAAAATAATATATAACAGTAAATATATAACAGTAAACATAATATATATATATATATATATATATATATATATATATATATTTTTAATATATATATATATATATATATATATTATATATTATATATTATATATATATATGTTTTATATGTATGTGTATACATACATAACTGTTTAGCCTATGTACTTTACATAATATTGTACATATATTATACTTTAATATATGTACATATACTTGTCATATTTATGTAACAACTATGTATAATTTCACATAGTTAAAATATTAATATTTATTATGTATTTTTACGTCTTTGTATTTTTGTGTATTTAAATTACTGCAACCATTTGGTGTCCAAGCCTAGCATGGTTTTTTGGGCTCAAATGTGTTTTCACACATTCAAGACCTGTACAAGTCATATTGGACTTGATTCATGGCCTTGGGTCCTGTATTTGAACTTTGGTTCAAATTATGTACATGGATAAAATATGCAGATAATTAATTATTTAATTTCAGATTGTATGTTGTTTTTGAATTTCTAAAAATACTTTAATTACTGTTAAAATTCTGAAAAAATAGTATTTAGATACTATGTTAATTTAGCTAATTTAGTATAATTTTTACGGTATTTAATTTACAGTTTTGCTACTGTTTTGGCATATGAAACCAGAACTCATTTTCTGTGTACTTAGGAAAACTGATTTTTATAAAATACTTGTACTGGTTAATAAGTTCCAGAAAAATTATAATAAATTTTTATAATTAACAAGGATCATTTTGGTACTTTATTTTATGTAAAATTGAGCTTTTTGTCTATCTCAAAATTTTTTGGAACACAATGTTCATTTGATTTATTTATTGAATAATTACGACTTGTAACTTTTTGTGTTATTTTGAGTTATAGCCGTGTTGAACTTCACCCCTCACTAGTGTAAAGACCCTAGAAAGTTAGTTATAGTATTGTGTCACCCCACATTGGTCTCCTATGCTAAAGTCATCATTTTGGCTAGGTGCCCAGTCACAAGTCGTGTTGCACCAATTAGTGTCTTAGTGTTTTAGCTTAGTGTAAAAAAACTAAGTTTATGTATTTATTTCTACAGTGACGAGTTACCAGACATCTATAGCACGTTTATCGTAGCTTGCTTTGCTAGAGGCAAGTACTTTCTACAAACTTTACATACTGTTACATAAATGAACTGCAAATCCAACCATGTTAAATGTTGATCCTTGGGGTAGCAAGTTAAAATATCACATGTTGTACTTTCCATTTCTACCATGCTTAGAACAGTCTTTATGTATCTCTCACATGATTAGAACCTGGGTTATGGGGAAACTGTTAGTAGCGTACGTGATCATGCCCCCTTACTCGTACGTACGTACCGAACAAGGTTGACATTTTATGTATACCTTGTCGTAGGCGCACCAGTTGTATTTGTACGTATGTGCATCTATCGCTTGTTTTACTTGTACGGAAGTACATTTTATATACTTGTACCACAGTATATTTTACACCTATTTACGATCACGTACCTGCTACAGTTTTAAACATTACATATACATCTGTCTCTATGACATATGTGTCATTGCCATGATAGATTATGTGATGTCATGTTTCCAGTTATTTCCTCTTATGTTCATTTTCATGTTTCATATGCTAGTTTGTTAGAATCAGTACTTGCTCCCGTCCTGACAGGATAACGTTGTAGGTATCCTTACTGAGGAGGAGTTGCTCTATGATCCGTATTATGGAGTTACTGTCGAGGACCCGGCTTTGCCTTACGAGGATGTACCTACGGGGAACCTCGCCTAGTTGTCTTTTGCTTTAGACTTTTGAGAGTAGTCATGTATTAGACTACGCATTTTGTAACTGGACGTGTATCCAGTTTTACATTTCAGACTTGTACTTGGACTTATTACTATATGAGACGACTTTTGTGTTTGGAGCATTTATGACTTTTATTCACTTATAGAACTGTTAGCACATTTAGTCTTATCTTGTTATTTCTAGAACAGCTTACTGCGCTTTATCTCAAGCACAGGCTGGACATGACTCGGTCCGGCCCAACAATTTGGGTAACGGGTCGTGACATATTTTTAGTGGTGGCCCATGCAAGTCCTGACTAAATTGTTTGGTTACGTTATTGTACCAAGCATGCCTGCAATTAGGAACTTAAGGTAATTAGACAACATTAGGAATAACGCTTAGAACACCTAGAGGAATACTAGGATTGCAACATAGGAAATACATCACATGCTTGCTATTATAATTAGATTTTCTTGCCTATGATTGCTTACTTTAAACAAGTCCTTATAAGTCCTTTTTATTGTAATTAGATGGTGCTTACTCGTTCATCCCAGTACGTCACACCTGAGAATGGCGCACTCCATATCCAGTCAGCTGACCAGTTGACTGATACACCTCCAACTCCACCTACCATACTCCCCCACTCCACAAATCCACCAACCCAGATGCCTCCACCACCTTCCACATCACAGTCCCAGCAGGACCCGATACTTCCACCACCCCCTATCACTATACCTACCCAGGCTTCTGTCACACTCGACGGGAACCAACTGCTCAATCTGATCCAGGGGTTCCTAACAACCCATCAGGAGCAGACTACCCTACTCCGCCAGAGCATGGAGCGTTCTGAGGAACGTACCATGGTCCCACCACCTGTAGAGCCACGGCAGAGAGCGGGGACGATCAAGGACTTCATGGGTCTGAACCCCAAGGAGTTCTCAGGGACTGAGGGCATAGTAGTAGCAGATGACTGGCTAGACTCGGTAGAGAGGAAGCTCCTTGGAGTTAGGATGCCGGATGACCTCCAGGTCGAGGCAGCGGGATTTCTGCTGATAGACTTGGCAGGAGTTTGGTTCCGGAATGAGCCGTTATTTGCGAGAGGGAGGGCCACTTGGGATCAGTTCAAGATCCAGTTCAAGAAAAAATTCTTCTCGACCACTGCTAGAGTAGCCATGGGGCTACGATTCCAGAACATCCAGCAGGGGAACCGTTCTGTTGATGAGTATGCGGCAGAGTTTAGTCGCCAGAGCTGTTTCGCTCCTAGTCTGGTTGCAGATCCAGAGGAGATGACCCGTAGGTTTTGCCATGGTCTAGTTCCAGACATCGGCATTCTTATAGTGGCGAACGGTACGACTGACTACTACCAGAGCCTAGAGTTGGCCCGGAGCATTGAGGAGCGTCTTCTGTCTAGCAAGTGGCCGGCTTCTGTACATCATGAGGGACCGTCCAAGCGTCAGGCTTTCCAGCAGAGAGCACCGACGCCGTACCAGCAGACATATCGTCCTCCTACATCACATCACCTGACCCCGCCGGTTAGAGCCCCGGGACCCCGACAGCAGCAGAAGGGAGCTATATGTTCTTTCTGCGGAAGACCAGGGCATGATTACTCCATCTGCAGGAAGAGGTTGAAGCAGTGCTTAGTTTGTGGGTCTGCCACCCACATGATTCGGGAATGCCCAGTAGCCAAGGGACCTAGATGACCACTCCCGACTCAGCAGCAGAGGTTTGGGCAACATCTGCAGCAGCAGAAGGGACCTCAGGGGAAGACTTATAGCCTAGCCCTTGAGCCGGAGCCGGAGCAGGTTTCGGAGCCAGATTACCTAGCTGACGTCATCACAGGTCATGTTTATTTGTATACTTTTCTAGCTCTATGCTTGTTTGATTCTGATGCATCTCATAGCTTCCTATCATTAGAGTTTATGCATAAACACCATCTAGTAGCTACACCTACTGTGGAGATTAGTAGAGTGATGACGGGAGAAGGACCAGTGCCTATTAGAGCTATTTATAGATGCTCTATTTTATAGCCGGAAGAGAGTTCAGGGGAAGATTCTTTGTGATGCCACTCCCCGATTATGATATCATATTGGGGATGGACTGGCTTAGCTATGCTCATGCATCTATAGACTGTCATGAGGGTAGTATTTTGTTCAGTCCCCCAGGCACAGTCCCATTCAGTGTCAGGAGGACAGTGCCGGAGATCAGCCTAGAGCCGAACTGTTGTGCGACAGTTGCGAACGTAGCACCGCCACATCCTATCATTAGGGAGTTTATGGATGTATTCCCTGAGGATCTTCCATGAATTTCGCCTGACAGAGATGTGGAGTTCACTATAGATTTAGTACCGGGTTCATCACCAGTATCCCGGGCTTGCTATAGAGTGAATCCCAAGTAGGCCGTAGAGATGAAAGAGCAGATTGATGACTTGTTGAAAAAGGGTTTCATTCGATCTAGTGCTTTTCCATGGGGAGCACCAGTGCTCTTTATGCCTAAGAAGGATGGTACAGTCTGGTTGTGTATTGACTACCGGGCCTTGAATGCCATCACCATTAAGAACAAATATCCTCTGCCCAGGATAGATGATTTGTTCGACCAGTTGAGTGGGGCGAAAGTGTTTTCCAGGATAGACTTGAGATCCGGGTACCACCAGGTGAAGGTTAGGGCAGCAGACATCCAGAAGACGGCGTTCAACACGAAGTACGGGCAGTACGAGTTTCTGGTGATGCCATTTGGTCTCACAAATACGCCAGCTGTCTTTATGAATTTGATGAATAAGACATTCCACCAGTATCTGGATAAGTTCGTCGTAGTGTTTATCGACGACATCCTGATATACTCGAAGACGCCGGAGGAGCATGCAGAGCACTTGCGGATAGTTTTGGAGATTCTGAGGCAGGAGAGATTGTTTGCCAAATTGTCGAAGTGTGAGTTCTTTTTAGACCGATTGGAGTTTCTCGGCCACGTAGTTACTGGAGAGGGAATCTCGGTGGATCCCAGGAAGATTGCTGCAGTTGAGACATGGAAGGCTCCGACGTCAGTTTCAGAGATCAGGAGCTTTCTGGGTTTAGCATGCTATTATAGGAAGTTCGTCCAGGACTTTGCTAGGATAGCTGAACCCATGACGAAGCTGACGCAGAAGGACGCAGAGTATATTTGGACAGAGGACTGCCAGACAGCATTTGAGGAGCTGAAGAGGAGGCTGACGACCGCTCCAGTTCTGACTTTACCTTCAGGTTCTGGAGGTTTCACCATATACAGCGATGCTTCTGGGAAGGGGCTAGGATGTGTCCTACAGCATCATGGGAAAGTGATTGCTTATGCATCTAGGCAATTGCGGACTCATGAGCAAAATTATCCTACCCATGACCTAGAGTTAGCTGCGGTGATCTTTGCACTCAAGTTATGGAAACATTACTTATACGGAGAGCGTGTGAAAATCTTTACTGACCATAAAAGCTTGAAGTATGTGTTCACGCAGAAAGAGCTGAACATGAGGCAAAGACGATGGTTGGAGTTGATGAAAGACTTCGACATCGATTTACAGTATCACCCCGGGAAGGAAAATGTGGTGGTGGATGCGATGAGCAGGCATCCGATGGCATGGTATCTGATGATATATCGGCATTTGCGGGAAGATCTGGAGAAGCTCGGTATCGATCTAGTTCGGTCAGGATCAGTGATACAGATGATGGTGCTTGACATTCAGTCAGGTTTGATAGAGCAGATCCGGGAGGCACAGCCTACAGATGAGAGCCTTCGCAGACTTCGAGCCCAGGCTTTAGCTGGATTGCTGGATGACTTCACTATAGCAGAGGATGGATCCTTAAGGCATGGCAGCCGATTGTGCGTGCCGAAAGGAGAGCTGGTAGAGACAGTCTTGCAGGAGACGCACCGATCGAGATATTCTATTCACCCTGGTGCTAACAAGATGTACCGTGACTTGCGAAAACATCTTTGGTGGCACGGGATGAAGAGGGATGTATCACGTTTCATCTCGAGATGCCTAGTTTGCCAGCAGGTCAAGGCGGAGCGCTAGAGGCCAGCTGGTTTGTTGCAGCCGTTACCCATTCCCGAGTAGAAGTGGGAACATATTACGATGGACTTCGTCTCAGGGCTTCCTCGTTCCCAAGGAGGGAATGATGCCATTTGGGTCATCGTGGACAGGCTGACGAAGTATGCGCACTTCATACCCTTCAAGGTGGGGCTTTCTACCGAGAAGTTGGCAGAGCTATACAAGCAGCAGATAGTTCGCCTACACGGAGTGCCAGTGAGCATCGTGTCGGACAGAGACAGCAGATTCATATCCCACTACTGGAGAAGCTTGCAGGAGGAGTTGGACAGTAGGCTCAAGTTCAGTACGGCGTACCACCCGCAGACAGATGGGCAGTCCGAGAGAACGATACAGACACTGGAGGATATGCTGAGAACCTGTGTACTGGACTTTGGAGGATCTTGGGAGAGCCATATGCACTTGGTAGAGTTTTCATATAACAACAGCTACCAAGCCACTATCGGTATGTCTCCTTTCGAGGTGCTATATAGACGACGATGCCGTACACCGCTCTTTTGGGACGATGTCGGAGACAGAGTTATGCTTGGGCCAGAGATGATCACGGATGCAGCAGAGAAAGTCGGGATGATCAGAGACAGGCTCAGAGTAGCTCAGGACAGGCAGAAACACTGGGCTGATGCTAGTCGCAGACCAATGGAGTTCGCAGACGGTGATATGGTGCTAGTGAAGATATCACCTACTAGAGGGACGATCTGGTTCGGACGAGGAGGTAAGATGAGCCCCAGATACATCGGGCCATTCGAGATACTTGGCAGGATTAGAGAGGTAGCTTACAGGGTTGCACTTCCACCCAACCTAGCAGGAGTTCACGATGTCTTTCACGTATCTCAGCTGAGGAGATATGTTCCGGACCCCAGTCATGTGCTAGATCATTCAGAGTTGGAGGTCGGACCGAGCCTTACAGTTTCTGAGCAGCCAGTGGAGATATTAGACAGGAGGGAGAAGAGACTGAGGAACAAGGTTATACCCTTAGTACGAGTAGCTTGGAGCCGTCACTCTTCGGGTGAATCTACTTAGGAGAGGGAGTCGGACATGAGGGAGAGATACCCTTACTTGTTCGATCCAACCACTGCGAGGGAACCACCCGTTTCTGCTTGATACCTTAGAGGTTAGTTTCGATCATAGCCTTAGTCATTTGTTGCATTGCTTGCTATGTTAGAATATTGTAGGGTTTTTAATCCTTGTGAATTTCGAAGACAAAATTTTTTAAGGAGGGAAGACTTGTCAGCCCTTGTTTTTCAAAATTAATTAAAATAGAATTAATTAGTTGCTAATATCATATTTAGTCTTAAAATAATTTATTATGATTTTTAGGAATTTTCTAGAATTTTTAAATGAGTTTTAAATGAGTTTTAAATACTAAAATACCTATTTGCAATTAATTAAAATGTTTTAATATTATTTTATAATATTTAGAATTGTTTTTATATCAATTTGTAATTTATTGAATTGTTTAGAAGTCAGTTTGCAAATTATAAATTATTTTAATTATGTTATGCAATTTATATTTGCATTCAGTAACTGTTAGGGTCTATTTGCAATTACCTAAAGTCTAGGGACCCTAATGCTAAATCCTATTCTACCCACCCCCGACGACTCGGCTGACCGACTGCCACGCCGACGACGACCCGCCATTTTCGGCCAGCACGACGCCCCCCGACCGACCTAAGCCCCTATAAAATAACCCCCCGTCCTAAACCCTAACCCTAGCACAACCCTACAACCACCCAGCCACCCACAACCGCCCCGACAGCCTAAACCATAACCCTAACTCCGGCGAACTCTCGTCCAGCCCCCACGACGAGCGTCACCGCCCCCAACTACCATCAATCGACGCGCCCGGCCAAGACGAACGCGTCGCCACCACTCCGCCGCGACCACGCTGCCTCCTCCGCCGTCCAGAGCTTTCGAAACTCTCCCGACTCGCCGGACACGTAAGTGGCAGTATTGAATTCTGTCGTACGTGTCTCGAATCGACATATGTCGTTCGCCAGGACACGACGAACCCAACGCTGTGCTCGGACACGCGTTTCATGACTCGTACGTGTCATGCATAGCACGGACACGTAGACTCTGTGTCCCAAACTGTCAGGACACAGAGTTGATTTTTCGGGTTTACTGTTATTTTAACTAAAACCTAAATAATACTAACCTAAATACTAACCCTAACACAAGCCGCGGGCTGACCCCCTGGCCAGCCCGACCCAACTCAGGAACCCGACCCAGAGGGCCGAGTTTGAACCCCCCCTGCGCTGTTCTTTTGTTTTCTTTTTCTTTTTCCTGTTTTCTTTTATTTTTTGTTATATATATATATATATATATATATATATATATATATATATATATATATATATATATATATATATATATATATACAGTCCCCTTCTTATACGGGATAAGTTTACAGGAAGAGTTTACGAGATAGATCAATTTCTTACGGAGAGAAAAGAAACTCAAAATATCTTACCGAAATGTACATATGTTTCTCTTCTAAATTTATTTCTCTTTAATATTTAAATCTCTACTCTCTACTCTTAAAAACAAACAAATCACTATCTTAAAAAATAAGGCTTATCTATCAATTTATTTTAAACATAGAAGAATTTATTTATTTTAAAAAATAGAGATAGATAAATTATTCCATTTATTTTTTAAAATAGAGATAATTTTTAAAAAAAAAGAATCTATCCTTATAAATAAATATACCTTTAAAAATTATATTTAAAATATTAATTTTAATGTTAATGTTAATGTTAATATTAATGTTGGTATTATTTTCATTTTTAAATTTTACATTAATTTAAATTTTAATGTTAAAGTTAATTTTAATGTTAATGTTAATGTTAATGTTAAATTTAATTTAAATTTATTTTTATTTTTATTTTTAAATGAATTTAAATTTAAATATAAATCTAAATTTAAATTATAATCTTAATTTAAATTTAAATTATAATCTTAATCTTAATCTTAATCTTAATTTTAATATTAGATTTTAATGTTAATATTAATATTAATATTAATGTTAATGTTAATGTTAATGTTAATGTTAATGTTAATGTTAATGTTAAATTAAACTTAATGTTAATGTTGAAATTAAAATTAAAATTAAAATTAATATCAAAAATAAAGTTAGCACCAAAAATTTAACATGAGAAATAATATTAAAATTAACATTAATATTAAGAATATTTTGAATAACATTTTAAAAAGATATTTACGTTTAAATATAATTTTTTAAAACAATCCATCTCTATTTAAAAAAATTATAAAATTAACTTTTATATCTCTAATATTTGAATAAATTAATAAATCTTTACTATTTAAAAAATAAATAGACTTATCTTTAAGATAGAGATATGTTACTTTTTTAAAAGAGAGATCTAACATTTTTAAAGTGAAAGAAATAAAGAAGAGAACCATACGTATATTTTCTCATCCCGTAAGTTTGTCCGTAAGTTATTCCCGTAGGAGAAGCTTTCTGTATATATATATATATATATATATATATATATATATATATATATATATATATATATATTATATAATATATATATCTATATATATATATGATATATGTATATATGTATTTAGTATTATTATATACTGTTATATAAGTATTTATATACAGTATTTATATTTGTGTGTATATATATATAATACTTATATAACAGTATATAATCACCTAAATACATATATACATTATACATATATATATATATATATATAATATATATATATATATCTATATATATATTATATATATATATATATATATATATATATATATATATCTATGTAATATGTATTTAGGTATTATTATATACTGTTATATAAGTATTTATATACAGTATTTATTTGTGTGTGGTATATATCTATATATATATATATATAGATATATATATATATATATATATATATATATATATATATATTATATGTATATATATGTATAGAGGAGGGATATTGCACCAAGGCTTATTGCAACATTATTGCACCATTTTTTCAACCGTACAACCATATGCATGTGGTTTATAAAGCATGATGACATCATGGTGACATATGTTCCAAAAGTGGTTTCATGTCACCATGATTCATCATGCTTTATAACCACATGATCACATGGATTGTACGGTTGAGATTAAATGGTGCAATAGCCTTGTGCAATATCCCTCCTCATATGTATATATGTAGATGTATTTCTTTATGTATATGTATTATTATATATTATTTACTGTTTTATAATAATATATATATAATATATATATATATATATATATAGATATAATATATATATATAGTATATATATTT